>VZTO01023339.1:0-14905 GCA_013400615.1 Syrrhaptes paradoxus | reverse complement strand
AATAAGGAGGGTCTGGTTGAAGAGGCAAAGGTTGAGGGCAGCCTTGGTTGCAGTGACCATGAGGTGGTGGAGTTCAGGATCTCATGTGGCCATAATAGAATCCTGAACAGAATAGCAACACTGGACTCCAGTAGGGCCGGGGGGGGGGGGCAGCAGAAATGCAAATTAGAGATACTAACAACTATTTCAGGTACAAGACTAAAGAGAAGGGAAACGCACTTTGATTATAACAGCTAATGCATGATAGGGTTGCATAGGAGACCACTGACACATCCGTACGCCTAGAGAGTACCAGCATGGTAATAATGAGACAATATTTTCAGTAATCCTGCTGGAATTATGCTCTCTCCAAGACAGATGTTTCTTGATGCACATTTTACAAACAGAAAAACCTTTTTTTTCTCCTCACTTATTGAGCCTGTGACAGAAGTAGAAATAACAGGTAGAACCAGGCTTGGATTCTGTCCACTGAGTCACATGAAACACAGGGTGATCTCCAGTTTCTGAGCTTTTGGCAAATAAGCTAGCATCAGGATAAACCTCTTAACATCTAATATCACCACAAATAAACACAAGTTGAACTCTATCCAAATGTCTGACACAATGTCCTAGAACAGTGCACTCAGCATCCAGGTTTCAAAATCCAACAGAATCCCAAATTAATCAAAACAAGTTAGAGGTAAGCATGGGTCAATTAGATCCTAGTCTTACACTGAAGAAAAATAAGAAAAGAAAACCCAAACGCAACACATTATTCAGGCTGTGTGTGCCAATTTCTGACTCCCAAGAGAAATCCATGGTTGTAAATTTCGTTAGTTTTATTTTTTTTATTTTGTTTGTACGAGAGAATTGCACCCTTATGGACTCTGTATTTACTGGGAGACCGGTATCCATAAAGTAGAGAGAATACTTCTAATTTTCCAACTCTAAGGAAATAATGCTCCAGATGAATAATTTTTTTGCTGTGGTTAACATGACCACTTCTAAGGAGGTCTCTCTCATCATCCTCGTTCCCCACCACAGTCAAACAAAATTCATAAAGATTAAAATAATTTAAAATACTTCTGCATGGCATTTCTCAATTATTTACTATGTTTCTGAATGCTACATTACATTCCTGGCAGACTGCTTTGTACTTCAAATCAGGTTCTCCTTTGTGCCAGAGATTATGGGCAGAGAGAGGAACAGATAAAATAAAACTGGAGAAGATGCTGCATTGAAGTCTGTCCCTGTAAGTATGCCCGGTAGGTCAGAAACAAGAATGTTGAATGTAATAAGAAAGTATTGCAGTAACTCATGTAAGGAGAGGAAGGTGACAAGGCTCTTGGTTGGTTTGAAACACTTAACCTGTAAAAACAATTCATCTGCCCTTGAGAAAACACAGGGAATGGCTTCTTGGCAGAATTGCAATAGTTGCACCACAAGAGCAAGTGCCCTCATGAAAATGTTCTTTTAAACTCTCATCTGCAGGCATGGTCATCAGAGTAGATCTTACATCTCTCTTGCATACATTACCTTTTCTTTTAAAAGAATGCAAAATAATTGAATATCTCAATGCAGGCTCTTGTGACTAGCCCCAAGCCCAAGAGAATAAAGATTATTAGTTTGCAAAGCCAACTGTGAAAAAAAAAAAAAGGGAAGGTTTCAATCTAGTGTGCCAATAATTTTTTCTTACAAGTTTTCAGTCAAGTCTCCTTTAGCATTTGAGGGGAACGAGCAGTAAGAGGGATGGAATGGAGACGCAGTGTAACAGCCTGCCACGGAAGGTTTTTAGGCAGACCTGTGGTGAGATGTAGGACAAGAAGGATGATCACCATTAAGTGTCCCTCAGGGGCATCGAGGGGGGGTAGGAGTAGGCTGTGCCATCCTAGACAGCAGCACAGATCTGCAGTGATTGCTGAAGAAAAACAGCATGAGAAAGAAGAGCCTGGGACAGGGCACAAGTGCCAAACTGTGTCACTATTAGTGACACTTTCAGAGCCCGAGCCATCAAACCAAGCCAGGTGGGCTTGAACAAGCATCCCTTTCCAGGGGGCATCATCCTGCACTTGGCAAAAAGCAACATTTGGAGACAAATAAAGTTTAAAAAAAACAAACCCTGAGGAGCAACATTAAAATGCAAATGCCTCCAACCAGTCAGGTCTCATGCTGCCTGTACAACCTGGGCCCATTATAACTGCTCACCCGTGGAGGAACCACCAGGTTCCTCCTGCCATAACACAAATCACTTGACCTTGAGAAAGTGAGGCTACACCTGGAAATGGGATGAAAGGCTCCCCACCTTGTAGCAGAAATCACATGGAATAACTGCTTTAGCTGTTCTATTCACAGCTGATTGTCTTTGTACATCACTGCTGCAAGCAAAATCAAATTGTTCTTTAAAAAAAAAAAATATCCCCATATAGTCAGCCTGGACCAAAGCCTTCCCCACTGCACCAGTCTGCTCCCATAGAGCAGCACTGGTACTTCACACAGAACCAGCATTTTGCACAGCAGCGCCCATGCAAGCCGCAGGCATCCTCTTCCCACCCATTATCCAGGAGGGCATCCTACAGTGGGTATTTTCTTAATACTCTCCCAAATGACAATCAAGTCTTCTGGCTTTAGGACGCTACAGACTGCCCACATGAAACAACTGTTCAGATCATCTGTTCAACTTCCCTGAGACCCAGAGGAGTGTTTTCTTTACATTTTGCTACTGTTCTGTCCTGCCTACTTATACAAGTCCCCACCTCAATGCCAGCTTCCCGCAGCAGACACTTTCACATAACTCCAATATCAGAGCACCATTCTGGAACTGCAGTTTACATTTTTGCTTGCAGTAAACCTAGCCTATGAGTTACAAAGCTGTCCACACTGAATAACGGTTCTCAGCAGCTCTCCTGTCCAGTTATTTCTAGCATGCAATTATTCCCCTCCAATCATTCACACATCCCTCAGACAACACGTTTCTTTCATGCTCTCCTATTCTCAGTGCCATACTCAGCTGCCGGGATAAGCCTCTCATTTTAAGAGGGCACACTTAAGCCACACAAAGCCCTTGCCTTTGTATCTGTGGTTCCCTTTTGAGGGTGTTGTGTCATGTCTTACCTTTTTTAATACCAAGGATGGTATTAAAATTTCCAATCCCATAGTATACTTCCCACTTGCGTCTCTGTAAACTCTCATCTCCCCAGCCCAAGGACACTGTGGCAGCACCTTTATCTGGCTGTTTCAAACGCTCTTATCCTCAGGGATTTGCACTGGTCAATTCTGAAACATTTTTATATCCCTCACATTGGAAAGTGTCTGCAGCTCATGTTCAACTCATCCCTTTTTCCCCCCTCTGCCTCCTGACATTTTAGTTTCCCATATGTAACTCCATAGTAAGAGCTCTTCAGACTTGCCCTCAAGTTTTAAGTTGGAAACTTCAGCACCTGCTTGGGCAATGACTCTGTATTTATCCAATAGACATTACCCAATAGCACATATGCACAAAGCCTAGCAACCAGTTAGCACGCAGCACATCTGCTGCATCAAGAGTGATGCAACTGGTGCTAACAGCATCATCAGCAAAAGCAACCAAGAGGGAGTTTGAGCAACTCCTGACAAAAACAACACAGTCACACTGAGCCAAGCGTTATGGAGTACCTGCTGCACCAAAAGGACACCCCAAGGAGACGGACACCTGTCTGGGACTACCTCACTACTGCACTTCTCCACTGGCTGGTGGAGGAAAGTTTTCCCTTTTCTCTTTTTTGCCTCTGCCCCTTCAAATAACTTTGCGGTCAACGTATGCATGCCATCAGCCCTGCTAATAAAGCTTTGTACAATTAAGGCTAGCATTTATGGCTAGCTCACCTGTCCTTGTAAAACAAGGGTCATAATCTCAAATCTAGGTTTCACTGCAATTTTGCTGACAAATTGAACTATTAACTTGAGAAAATAAAGCTCTTGTCATGTCTGCAGATGTGGGGCCTTTTCTACATACAAGATTTTCTTCATGCATTTCATTTTTATAGTGACCTTTATTTTACAGATTGCAGGAGGCTGTGCATCTTCCCCATAAGCTGGAAGCAGAAATCTTCAGATTCACAACAGGAGATTCAGCTTCAGGACATGAACTCTGAATTGCAACAGTACACAACAGTAAAAGTGTGTTATTTCAAGCAAAGGGATGTTCCAGTTCACCTAAATTAAAACAGCACAAAATTGCCCAAAGCCTCTCAGCCGATGCTCTGTTAAATAATGCACATTTCAATTCAGGGAGATTCATATGGATTCACAAGTGCACAGATGAGAATATTCTTCTCCCTTGTCCTGAAGGAGGGCCTTTCCTTGACAAGAGAGCACAAGACTGAACAAGTGCCTCCCGATTTACAGCCCCAGTTCCCATATGGATGCAGTCTGCAGCTTTGGGGAAGCCACCTAACCCATGATGAGCTGGGGTTAAGGACAAGCAAGTAACCTGCCTGATCCGTGCCAGAGGCCAGGTGGTGAGGGCTGGGTCACTGCTGCTGCTGGAGCATAGAATCACAGAATGGTTTGGGTTGGAAAGGACCTTTAAAGATCATCGAGTTCCAACCCCCCTGCCATGGGCAGGGACACCTCCCACTAGCCCAGGTTGCTCAAAGCCTCATCCAGCCTGGCTTGAACAGCTCCAGGGATGGGGCATCCACAACCTCCCTGGGCAACCTGTTCCAGTGTCTCACCACCCTCACAGGGAAGAATTTCTCCATACAGTTTCTCCCTTGGCTCTCCGAGAGGCCACTCGCGGAGCTGGCAGTGCTGACCCTTTTAACCCTCCTCTTACAGAGCTGAGAGCCCCCCACCTGGTTCAGTTTGTCGTACCACTTGTCCTCACATGTGTACAGGCAACTGCAATCCTACCATCAGCCCCACAAGCTTACATATTACCTCTATTGTTTTAATGCGTGCAGCTGATTTTCAACTCACTCATTCTTACTGCTACTGCTAAATATGTTTCAGGGCAGGAATGGATTTCAAATGCCGTATTTCCTAAGTCCTTCAAATGTTTCAAGCATTTTAACAATGACAAATGAAGACTTACAGATTCATTGTTAATGACAGGAAAGATACTAGGGCTTCTCTAAATCTGTAATTAGAGGCATTAAGCTGTAAGAGAGTGTGATAATACCCACAGTTCTGCTCTGGAGCTGCACCTGGTCTTCAGGTGATGACAAAGGTGCAATACATAATTTGCATTTATTTTTTCCAATCTGGTGAGGAACTGAGCTAGTCTTAGTAACTAGAAGAGCTATTGCTTCCGCAACAAAGCTCTCTTGGCCACACCGGTTCTAAGCAACAATATCGGAAAGACTAATTCCTTTGTCATTTAGAGTTTATAGATTTTTATCAGCAAATTACATTAACCAAATCAGGCAATTAAGATATGATCATGACTTTCATATATAATTTACTGTGTTAGTAACAAGTACTGACACCTAGACTGCTGTGTTTAGATACAGTCTCAAGGGATTTGATACAGGGATTCACAATATTCCAGCAGAAAATCGTATCGTTTGGACCAAAGAATTGCTAAACGGATTGCAACTCAGTTGCTATAGGCAAAGCAAAAATCTCATCGCCATTGGCTGCACTTAGTTGGGCTGAGTTGTTTTAGTAGGATCACACAATGGCCAGAATTAGATACTGTTTTATCAAACACTGTCATTACCAATCTTGCTAAAGAAATATAAAGCACTAACTAAATACCTGCACAGTACTGAAGGAAGATGCAACCACCTGAAAACACACAGGGAAAAAAAAAATTCCAAAAGCACTAAGAGATTATTGAACAGCAGAGATTTTTTAAAAACTGAGATTCAACCTGTGTGAATTGTACGTGTAACCAAACAAAACAAAACAGAACCCAAAAAGCCCCAAACAAAAAAGCACAAAGGGCAGCTGCTGAGCAAAAATCAAAAGGTCGGTATTAATAAAAGACATTTGGAGCTCCTGGTCTAAAGAAAAAAAACCACCACAACACTAATGCAAAATAGGACAATTAACTTTTAATCCACACCCAAAACAAGCACGTTTGTGAGAGAAGAGAATCCATCAGTGAACTCTCCCTTTTGTAATCTTTTTTCTGCAATGATGATGCCAACAGAGACTGCACATTGCTGCCGAGATTTTTTTATTGGGTTTTTTGTTGTTATTTGGGAATTTTTTTAATCTTTCAAACACACTGCAAGAGAGGTTGAAATCTGGGCAATCTAGGTTTTGCAGGCTTTTCCATTATTATACATTGTTTCACCAATTCCCAGCTTGCTGAATGAATGCAGCACAAGATGCTGCGGATGGCTTGCGAAGTCCGGAGCTAAGGCCTGGCCAGTGTTGCACATGGTCAGCAATCAGGATATGTATCGTAGAACACGATGAACAATACCATACTACAAAAACAAATAGTGTTAGGTCAGATGCAGATAAATCTTAAAAGTTTGCTTTAAAAAGCTCAGCTGAAGGTCCACCAGACATTTGTGTCTTAAAAGTTGATTTCCATGTATTGGCATATAGTATGGGGAAAAAAAAAAACAGCAAAAGAAACAAAGTGTGGATAAAGGACACAAAAAAGAATGTGCCCCTCTAATGTCAGTGGTAAAAACCACATCTGCTCTATTTCTTGAAGCCTTATAAAGAAGAGAGAGCGCCATCATTACAGGTGCTGCAAATATTACAGTTTATAGTAGTGCCCATAGTTGGTAGTTAAATGTAAGCAAATTTCACAGCTGCACTAAATTTATTGAGTATATGTCTCCCAGACACAGAAGACTTTATTTTTTTAAAGGCAGGAAAGCAATAGTTCAGCCTTGTTTTTAATGGTTTCACTTAAATTAGGTTACATTGTTGGTATTAGAGTGGTATAAAACTTTATTTTAAACAAAAATGAAAAAGAGGAGACATTTTGTCTTGCTACCAAATTAATATCTTCTACAGGAAATCTCAATGAGTGGGTTTTTTAGATTTATTTAAGGAATTACTTTGTTTTTGCTTAAGTGGACTTCATTTATTTTGATATATCGCAAGACAAGCTTTTCCAAATATGGAAGAAGCTGTCCTTCTAGCAGTACTTGCCTCTTCTTGTTCACAGTCACACACACACTGGCACCCCCTCAGAGCTCCTCTCCTCCCTCTCTCCCCATCTTCAGGCTACCTGCTGCCGCGGAGTTTCTGCCTCCTTCTTGGATATGCCAGCAGCATCAAATATTTACCCCTAGTTTCTCCCTTTCCACTTCCTCACTCACTTTGCCAGAGGCATTTCTAATCTTTGGTTTTTTTTTTTCTTTTTGGGATATTCTCTGTACAAAGTATCAAACTACCTAATCTCTCGCTAAGTTTATGGCAACGCTTCTAAAAGCATACGCAGCCAAAAACATTTGTGGTTAGCTTGGCTATTCAGAAATACTCAGTTTCACCCAGAGGTGCTTAAATGCATGTGCAATTCCAGCCTTTAGTAACATTATCTCAGAAAAGATGCCTGCAAACTGCTCATAACCACATTTTGGGAAAGGAGAAGGAGAGAGGGGCGCTTACACTCCAATGAAAATCAGGTTAAATTAGCTAGATGTAGAAACCAAGAGATTACAACTCTAAGGAAGATAAAAGCAGAAGCCATCCACCTTCCTGATGCCTGGCTAACCTTTGCTTCCTCTTGCTTACAACTGCCACAGTACAACCTACAGTTCATGTCCAGTTTCCAGTTCAAGCTCAGGACTCTCAAGCAGAACTGTGGTAACCTCAAATCCCCCAAAAGTAAACTGAACTCAGCAACATGTTTAGGAAAGTTATGGTAAAATGGTGTAAGTATTATTACATAAATTGAATGGGTCTTTTCTATTGCTATAGTTTGCTTATATATGTTTTTTTTTTTGGCTAGGCGTCTTCATAAATGATGTGCTATGAAGTTCATTTTTAATTATTGATGAAAATAACAGCCTTGAGTCAACATAAGCTGCAAAATATCTTTAATGCACCTCACAGAGAAGCAGAATCAGTCAAGAATGTTTTTTTCTTCCAGACCAAAGGCAAAGCACCTGATAAGCCACACCACAGGCTCTGGGGCAGGAGGTCACAGAGTCACCAGGAGGCTACAGCACCAGGATAAATGATGCTGAGGAAACATGGAAGCAACTAGAATTCTGATACCAGGGCAACTGAGCTGCTGTGGCTGTCTTTACAGTGCATTCCTCATGCTAGATAAATCCTTTCTGAGTGAGGCATTTCTAATCTTTGGTTCCCTCATTTGATTTCAGTTACATTGAATAGGAGTAATATTCCTGTGGCACGGCTCCAGGAAAGCTGCTGATGCCACTGAGCACTGACCCCTCCCTACCAGGCGTTGGCTGGTATACAAGTCAAAAGGTAACAGCTCACTTTCGGACAATGCTCTTATACTAGCTTGTTTGGTGTCCCAGCACCCTGAAAGTTTTACAAAGTGTTGACAAAGATGGCTAAGTGGTTACATGAGGTGATGTGGGCTGAAGAAAAAAAAAAAAGACAAAAAAAGGAAAAAAAGGAAAAAACAGGAAAAAGAGAAAAAAGGAAAAAAGGAAAAAAGGGGGGAAAGGAGAAATAAAGAAAAAAGAAAAAAATTACACCATAAAATCCAACCACAAGCAACCAAACAAAAAAAATAATTTCTATACTCTTGCTAAATAGGAACAAAATACCATAAAGTGCACACTGGCAGACTTAAATAAGAGAAAACAAGAATTCAGGGTAAGGGTGACCAACTGTAAATGAAGGGAAATAAAGCTGGCTTGACAGAAATAAAAAAAAAAAAAACCCAAACAAAAAAAAACCCCAAACCCACACACACAATAAAAACCACAAAAAAATCCAAATCCCAAAGCTCTAGACAGTATTGTCAGATGGATGCTGGTCAGTCACCAGCACTCCACCGTGGCCATGGAGTTCTTTGAGCATTGTTAGGCTCTCAGATCTCCAAAGGACCTTCTGCAAGAGGTGATCCTGCTCTGGCAGCAACCTGAGATCTGTCCCTGGCACTCTCTCTAACGGTTTTGCTTTCTTTTAGTTTGATGGGAAGAGGAGATCGCTCTTCAGAAGCTGCTTTCTTTTTGAAAAACAAATGTCTTGATGTCTAATGAAAAAACAAAGCCAAAATCATATAATGAAAAATTTACCAAAAAAAGAGCAAATCGCTACGAATTGCTTAATTACCCAGGTGAAAAGGAACAGACAGGAGCCAACCCTACTCCTGCCTGAAGGACATCAAAGCACCTACTACCTGATTATAGGTGAGAGAGGATTTTCCTCCACTTCATCCAATGAATCTACACCTGGTAACACAGTATGATTTACAGTGGTAACACCTCACCCACTACAGTTCACAATTTTGCTTTGCTCACACAGAAGAGCACAGTCATTGTAGCAGGGAAGGTTCACCACTGTCTGCGGAAAGCAGTAAAAGAACCTGGGGCAAGAAAATGGCAAGAAAATTGAAAGACACTTAGGGCACTGTGGGTGTTTCATCCCCTGCCAACATTAGTGGCAACACAGCCTAGAATTACACTGCTAGCCTCAAACATCTCAGCAAATCAGAAATATGAATTATTTATGACAGTTTAAAAACAACTCCTGAGGACAGTGGAGGTGCCTATCTTCTGCAGTGCCTTCCTCAGAAAGTCTCTCCCTACTCCCCACTAGAACATTGGAAGTGATATTAGCAATGCTGCTGCATAATTAAAAACATCATGTTGTCATTGTTTTACAGACCTTTACCAACCTTTGATCAATTTGGTGGTACCATTCCATGCCAGGTATTTTCTCCAGATTGAGAGGGCAACTGTTGAATTAAACTATTTCAAAGAATAAAGCCAATGTGGGGAGAGGAGGGAAGTTTTGCCCATATCTAGGTATGAAGACCTCCAAAGGTTTACTGCCCCCATGCTTCAAAGCAGCAAGCCCAACATCTAGCCGTGGGGCTTGGATTCAAGGATGTTCCTCCTCCCAGCTTCCACACTACAGCATGCCCAAGCTCTGGTGGTCTTTACAGACTCTATGTGAGATACAGAAAGAAGTGTCACATGTGCTCCACAGAGCTGCTAGAAATCTGCAACACATTTGTCATCACAAATACAGTCTTGTGGCACTGTTTCAGTTCTGCACAAGAGCGGATCTTCTCTACACAGGCACTATGGATGTCAAATGAGTGTCCTACCACTAGCAGCAGAAAGATGGTATCTTCTCTGCTCTCGGTAATCTTCCTTCTGGGTCCACTAATTATAAAGCCAGAGCGACAATCATTATTTTATATTCTAATTACCTGCATGACAAAGGCCACCACATTTCACTAAATTCCCATGTGGCCTCAGCTCTACAAAATTTAATCATTCTTGAACATTGGCCAGAGGTCAAGAATTCAAAGCAGCACTTGATAAATCAGGTCAGGAGTCTTAGAATTACACACCTTATTTTGCCTAAAATTCATCTAACTATAACCTAAGGATGCTGAACAGGGCATTTATAAGTAGAAATAATTTTTTTACTTCTCCTCACTATTCATTATAAAGTCCCAAAGCAAATTTACAGCTAGCTTTTAAAAATAGCATTAATAATCTTAGGGTCTGTATTAAGACCCTAATTAAGATAGTATATGAATATTTCCTGCTTACACGTGAAATGACAGGTTTAAGCTACACAGTCACAAGACACTTTAAGGAATCTACTTTCTTAACGCCAGCTTGGGAAAGATGGTTGTCATTCCTGCTTCCATGCAAAGTGTCAAGACATCAAGTCAGAGGTCTTGGTGTGACCTGGAGTCATGTCTAGGACCTGGCTTCTCATGGGATGTTGTAATTCACAGTGTAACTCCCCTGGACTCCCGTTGCAGCACCTCTGAAAACCCTTTCCAAGATGACAAGCCGAGGAAAGTAGGAATCTTCTCACAAGCATGCAAAGGCTTTGCTGAGGTTGCCCTTCCTAGCTTCACGCAGAGCCTCCTCAGCAGAAGCAACAGCAGGGTTCAGTTTCCAACAAACTATGTGGATGCTTCAGCACTAAGACCAACCCTTCATTCAATAGTATTGCTCCCTATCCACTGTTCAGCTGGCACCTGTCACAATTCTGACTCCAATTTTGTATCATCCATCCCGAACGCAACTTCTGCTTGAATAGATTACCCTTGAGAAACCATGCCAAACACCCCACAGCTGAACAGGACATTACCACCAGCCTTTCCCTCTGCTCACAGTAAGACAGAAAAAGTCACCTCCAACTTTTCAGGAAGAGTTAAACTTTGATTTAACTTGCAACTTCGATTAAGTATTCCTCCCTTCAGAGGTTCACATACATCACTGAAATATTTAGTTTTGCTGGTTAAACAGCATAAAGACTTCTTGCTGGAAATGACTGCCATTTAACAACGCATATTCTAGATAGCTGTAAACAAGTCCCAATTCAACTGAACTGACAACTCGTTACTACTGAAAGCAATCATACCCTCCCAGTGACCAAGCTTTCCTGGCAGAGCTCTCTCTCTGGATTTATCATTAACATCTACATCCTAATGCTGCTAAATAATTCAGCACAGCATTTAGCCTTGCGTCCTTGCCTCTCTACCCAGAAGCCGCCCTCACTATTTACTCTATGTTCCAGCAACATGGAGGAAAAACCTGCCTGGATTATGGTTCCTCATCACACTGCCTGAGGGGGAACCTTGGCTCTCAACATAAAAGCATGGGTTTTATTTATTTTATTTAATTGGAAAAAAAAGTGTTTATTAGATACCTAAATACAGAGTGTTATTTATCCACATGGAGTCATGACCATGTGGGCTCAGATTCTCATGCAAATTCCCCTTTTAATAATCCTAATGCAGGGAGCGCTCCAATCAGAGTACTATCAGCCCCAGCTCCCTGATACCTGATGCCAGTTTTGCTGGTAATGTAGGCCACTGAAGCAAATCCAGGGAGATTGAGTTGGAAGTGGAGAGAGGCTCCGAGATCTATTTGCTTGGCTTCCTGACAAGGCAGGGGGGGTATCTTCCCCCCCTCCCCCCCCCATAAATGTGATATCATTTAAAACGGATCATAAGCCCAGAGCAGCCCAGCTGGGAGGCAGGGACACAGTTGCAAGCGGTGAAGCAAGGTGGAGGCACGAAGACAGAACACCAGGTTAATGAAAGCATGAGGTGGCTCCTAGGCAGCAGCTGGAGAAAATTTGGACACGCTAACAGGGGCAACTATGACTGGCTGAACAGTGAACCAGGTGGGCCGCTTCTGGAAACAGAGCTTCAGGTCTGTACCCCCCTGCTCATCTCTGTAGCACATCTGACTTTGCATGTGTGTACATCTGTGTAACGCATCAGTGTATAGCACAGAGTAAATGCCTGGGCATTGAGATGTATCAAAGCAGTATTGCTCCATTACACAGAGTCAGAGCATTCATTTATTGCTGTGAAGTTGTTTTAAACACATTTGTGGGGAAAGAAATAGATTAGATGGAAAATCTTTCTGCAGCAGCAGGTAAAAAAGTATAATTATTTCTTTTAAGCATAGTGCATTCTGCTATTCCTTTATTTTCTTTATTTTAAATGCATGTTTACGCTTTGGATGTGGTCCCATGAAGCCTTTCTGCATATATTCGGAGTCAGTAGCAGTTTGCAATGAACTCTTGTTCCCTAAGCTGTGTGCTGATTACTTCTGCGAGAGAGGATCACATGCAGGCAAGGGGGGGAAGGGAAATAGCCCTCGGAGATGGAAACACAGCTTGCCTTTCTGGCTTTGTCCAGGATACAGCAGGAGGGTTTCTCTCATCAGAAACAGTAATTTAAGGTGTGCATATAACTCCAGTAGAAGTTTGCATGAAGTAGCATTAGCAAATGAACTGGCCACACTACTTAGCTGAGATATGAAGTGCTCCACAGAAAAATAAAAGACGGGGGTTGGGGGGGGAGAGCGGGAGGTTAAAGCAGGAGGAAAAGCTGTTTTTAAATGCCTAGGCTAACTTTAAAATTATGTGCTATTATTAATGTATACCGAACCACATCAAAATGTTTTCCTATTTGTCTGACTTACAAGTTTTTGCTTTTTACAAGCAAAAATGAATCAGCTTTAAGAAGCAGGATGGAGCTTGGAAAAGCACCTGTGTGGATCAAAATCTAATGACTTCAAAGCAGACTTTGTTCCAAATCCACTTAAAACATTTCATAAGTATCGGTTTCCTGATTCAACTTCAAAAGATAATAGTATAAATATGGGCTATACTAATAAAAAATCATTTTAATAAAGTTCTAAGTACCCTAGCAAATTATTAACAACATAATAAATCCTAGCACCAATCAAATAATCACTTCAATGGGAACTTAAGTAGGCAAAATAAACTTCCTTTCTTCTGTCCTTACACAAAAGGTTTCTTTAAACTCATGTTTGGATTTAGTAGGTCATTCCCTTCAAAGCTGGGTAGTAGGCTGCTTTTGTCTAGACAAAGATTTCAGCTCTAAACCCATTCCTTTACTCATCAAGGAAATGCCACACAACTGGGCTGCACTCTACATTTCATTCCTTTACCAACAGGCATGAGTAAAAGCTCATCTAAACTGATATGGGTCACAAAATCTGTAAACTGGCAACTGTACATGCTCAGCATGTTAAAAAAATGTAGGCAGACAGATTACTAATGAAAGGCTTTACTACTTGTAGTCTGTGCTCAGTCTTTAGGAAAACTGACCCTCTGCTTCAGTCCCTACAAAAATAGAAATTAAGAGAATAATGAGCCTACAATGGCCAAACCATCCCACTAAAAATCAGTTCTGGGAAAAGAGAGGACTTGGAGACATAATCCCTTTTAACCCCATGCCCTTTTCTGCCTTTCTCTTTCTAAAGTGTATTTTCCCTGTATTTATGTGTCTGTAACTTATTTCATGCTGGAAGTCAGAGCCTTATTTTTGCCAGTTACAAACCCGACAACAGGTGCTCATGATGGCACAGGCAGAGCACACTGATGTACAGTGAAGCAGCAGCATCAAAACCAAATCAGTCAAGAAAGCGCTACCAAATAATTCCTTCAGTCCCTTCATATGCTTGATTTAGAAACTTCCCTATGTTTATACAGTTTATATATGTTCTGCAGTTGGTTTGTTTGCTTACGCTTTCATTTCAATTACTGAAGATCCAGTTTCATTTCTAGATAATTTTATTTTCCAGTTCTGGCAGCTATTTCTGGTATCTATACACACCAGTTCCTTTTCTCGTTTTAGAGCTTCAGTTTTAGATGTTAGTTTTAGTTCAGCTTAGAACTTCAGTTTTCATTCAGTTTAGAACTTCAAAGCATATACTATTTTTTTCTAAGTGACCTTTGTTTCATTTTATTCCAGTTATTTCTATTTTTCATATAATCTTTATTTTAATGGCTACAAGATTTTCCAAGTTTTATATGAATATCTTTGCAACATTCTTCAGTAGCCCCTTAGCTGCTCATCCCAGAAATGAGCACAAAACTACAGAAAACCAGAGGCTGCTCAATTGTCTCCCAATACATTTGATATATATCTGGATAGACCTACAAGAAGATAACGAGCTTTTTGAACTACATCTCAGTGTAAAATCAGTCCATGTAAAATGTTTGCTAGGAGGCAGTATCAAAATGGACATGTGGAATCCAACTGAGGCTATGGTAAGAGCTCCCTTTAAATTTTGCTTTGTTTGTGCATGTATGTTTTTAAAAGCACATTTCTTCCATGCCTTGGATGGCTGCTTCTGCTTCCCTTTAAGTCTGAAGTCAAGAAATGCACGCCCTAATGCTGACAGCATAAAAATGTTCTGTCCTATGTAATATACTTAGTACAAGTGCAGAGTTTTGGAAAGATACTTTTAAATGAAGATCTGCTGCGTTGCCGTGGTTTGCTTTGCTTTGGGGGCGGTGGCTGTGGGGCGCGGCGGGG
>VZTO01023338.1:146703-175132 GCA_013400615.1 Syrrhaptes paradoxus | reverse complement strand
CTAATATTCTGGTTCAATAGGAAGCCATGTCTAGCCTAAATTTAAATAGAATTGTCTTGATTTTTGTATGTAGATCTTTCATTTTGGCACGCTCTGGAATTCACCTATGTGAACGTTTATGGCACTAATGTACTGGTCGCTGCTGCACATGAAGCCAATGTAGAGAAGTTTATCTATGTCAGTACAGATGAAGTATATGGAGGTAGCACTGATGAGGTGAGTTTGAAGGTGTATGAGGGTTTTACTTGCTTTTAATAGTGAAAACAAAATGAGTCTAACTTTTCTTGGCCTCTGTAAATGTATGACTTTTGAGCTAGTTCTGACAATACTGGAACTACTGAAAGCAGTGAGATTGAGGTCATTAAAGACACATGAATACTCCTCAGATTGTAGAAAAGGAATGTATTATACAAATTTTGCCTTGGAGCATTCATGAGACTTCAGTAATGCACACAGAATATTGTTTCCTGCCCCCTCTCCCCCGCACCCTTTCCCCTGCCTTGACTGTGAACTTGACAGGAAGGGAACTGGTTTTATACTTTAGCTAAAATGCTAACAGAATTGTAGGTACTGACAACTGGAACAGGAAACAGTTCTTATATTACCGGAAGATATATGGAGATATTCTTGTTATTGTATGGAAATATCTTTGATTCTTGCCAATTTATGCCTGACCTTAATTCAAGAAATGTAATTTAGCTCAGTAAAAAGACAAAATATGCGTGCTTATATTTCTAAAGGTGTGAATAGTGGCCAAGTAGTCTTGTGCCATAATTCCTGAAAATATATTTCAGAAAAGTCACATGCATTTTCTTATTGTTGCAATGTCTTTGAGTTCCTTCAACACAGCTTCAATCTGCAGACTTTTATATACCCAAAGATGTTGTTTTCCTGCATGTAGACCAGGGGTTTGGCTGAGCAACTTCAAGTGAGCTTTTTTCCCTCTGGACCTCGAAAAGACCACTTCCGTTTAATCTGGTTTTCGTTCTCTTTATGAATCATAGTAGAAGTTGTTCAAGAGTGTTCTTTTTTTTTTTTGTGGGGGAGGAAGGTCAAAAGTAAATCAGGGTTAATTAATTTTGGAGACAAAGGTCAGACAAGAACAGTGAGTCTTTTAATCGTGTTAAGGTGATTGTTATGAATTGCACATCAGGCAGTGCAGAATCCCTCCTTTCTTTGGTTCATTTTTTTTTCCCCAAGTGAGAAGTAGATAGAAGTGGCAGGGTAGTCATGAGACTACGTGTTCTGGACAAGGTCAGAATTGTTGAAGCCTTGCTTTGGAGGGCTTTGAGTTGAAGTTCTATTCTTCTTATAGAAATAAAGTTTACAGAAAAGGGAGAATGGGCTCCTTTCATTTAGGACTAAAAGGTCAATTTGCTAGCTGTGGTGCAATGGCACTTCGAGGCAGTATGAGCCTGAAAGGCTTGAGCCTCCCTGTGGCGACAGTGGTTATTTTACAAGATAAAAATCTAAGGACCTGCTACTGTGACATACTCTGCTAGAAGTATAAAAATATTACTGCTGGTATTGTGGCTGCCTCCAGTGTCTGATCAATAGACTGTCTTTTGTTATTGGTCTTCTGCTGTAGGTGGAAGGGTGACTTTTTCAGACTGGTGTGCTTGGATATTTAGGGATTTTTATTTCTGTTACAACTGCAGCTTCTGTAACTTTAAGACTTAGCTGGGCAAAAGAAATTGAGTAACGCAAATTTTTCTTTTAATTTTAGGAATTTGATGAATCCTCACCAAAACGTCCAACAAATCCCTATGCCTCCTCTAAAGCAGCTGCAGAGTGTTTTGTTCAGTCTTATTGGGAGAGATACCAAGTAAGTTGATGCGCAAGCTTCAAAAACTCTGAAGACCGTACTTGAGTGTCTGTGTTATGTATACAAGAGAAAAATCAGTACTACTCCACACAGTGCCACCTCTTTTCTGGTTGCTAGCTGTGTAGCTTGGAGGTGTTGGAAGACAAGAACAGTGAATTGGTGGAGACTGCAAGATGGTGGGGACAGGTCAAATGTTTTTAATTTTTATGAAAATCTGAACTGTAATGTCTAAAAAATGTTCTTTGATAAAATTGTCAAAGAACATTAGCAATTTAAGAAGACAATGTTAAGCTTGAAGGAAATTGTTTGTACAGAAGCAGAATATGTAAAATTCAAATTATATCAAGACTAAGCTTACAGTGAAGGCAAAAAAAAAGAATTAACCCTCTTCCCATTATTTAGATTTGTTTATGCAAAAATGTTTAAAATTTTGCATACTTCAGTCTTTTGTTCTCGACATGTCCTTTTGCATTGTTGTTGTTGACATAAAGTTGACTTGAATAAGATGTTAATAACTGAAACATTTTCCTGGAGTAAGAAGTCATAAGCCAGTCTTCAGTCAACCAGGTACATGCATGTAATGTCCTATGGTGGGTTTTGTAGCAAGCCTGAGAGATTACAAACATTTATCATTTGTGCTTCTCTAACAGGCTGAGAAGGCTGGAGACCCTTGGCTATTTGACAGAAGTATGCATAGCTTAATTCATTAATGTTTGTAAGGGCATACAGATTTTTGAATAAGCACTGTGGGTGTACCAGATTATTACTTATTGATCAACAAGAATCCTACAGATCTTACTGGTATTTTCTTAATGTAGTCACATGTATGTTTAATGCTCTTAAGTTCCCAGTTGTTATCACACGGAGCAGTAATGTTTATGGACCACACCAGTATCCAGAAAAAGTAAGTTAAACCTATGCTTTACTTTGAGCTTCAGTATACCAGGGTTGCAGTGATGTTTCTTTTTTCCCATAAGAATGGACTGACTTTTGAAAAAGCAGGTGTATTTGTCCACGCTTACATATGATTATAGATTTTGATCTCACACTAAAGTGTCTTACCATCAACAACATTAACATGTTTTTTGGTTGTCAGTAAAGCATCAATCACAGATTTCTATTTATTTACGTGACTTTTACTACAATGATTTGAGAATACTTTGAGAAGTTTAACGTGACCCAGCAATGTGCACTCACAGCCCAGAAAGCCAACCATGTCCTGGGCTGCATCAAATGAAGTGTGACCAGCAAGTTGAAGGAGGTGATTCTCCCCCTCAGTCTTTGTGAGACCCTGCCTGGAGTACTGCATCCAGCACTGGAGTCCTCAGCACAGAAAGGNGAGAAGTTGTGGATGCCCTATCCCTGGAGGTGTTCAAGGCCACGCTGGATGAGGTTTTGAGCAGTGTGGTGTAGTGGGAGGTGTCCCGGCCCATGGTGGGAGGGGTTGGAACTCAATGATCTTGAAGGTCCCTTCCAACCCAAACCATTCTATGATTCTGTGACTTTTTGTAATTTTTCTGTTTTTCAAAGGATATTTAATTGCCTTATGTCTGACAGGGTTCCCAAACAATTTACATTAGCTCACATGTCATGTGCTGTTATTAGGAATGTTTAATAACTAAGGTAAGTATTTCAAAAAGTAAATTGTGAGAGAGCAATATGTCTGGTATAGACAGAAATGTTCCAACCTGTGTAGAAAATAAATAACATGAAGCTATAGCAATGGGATATGTGGTGAGAAGTAGTGCAAAGAGACTTGTTCTTTCTGTGTGTCCATACATGCCTTGTGGGGTAACTATTTTAAATAGTTATTAGTTGAGAGAGTTGTCTTTCTAGGCAGTACCAAGATCTGCTATGCTAGTAAATGGAAATACACTGATGGAATGATAATGCTAATCATATGTACTCTTTGGAGTCTGGAGCTTGTGTGAAATGTTGCTCTATTTTGCAGTTCTAGTGAGATACTTTTTAATTTGAATTGCTTTTATGCATTGGGGTTTTAAATCAAATTTATTTTTCCCTCCGTTATTACAGGTGGATAAGCAGTGGTTTTTGACTTTTTTTTTCACTGATCTGTGGCTTGGGAAATGTCTGGCTACAGGCTGCATGATGTTGGGAGTGTATTCGGGGGATGTATCGCTGTTTACTTGCTTTCAGCTTATATATATTCTTCCTCAAGTATCCACTTTTAGTTACTACTAAGAACATAGTACTAGGCTAGATGGATCTTTAGTTTTACCTAGTATGTCTGCTCCTATGTTTAGGGTAGTAAGTTAAATTAAAGTTAAAAGAATTGGAATAGCTTTGTAATGGCTTCAGTTTAAAAACTTTAATAGTGGGGCCAACTGTTCTGAAGTTTCTGGGACATTATGAATGGATCTAAACTTGTAGCTGAGCATAATATTGTAAATCTTTATGCTTCAAGCTAGTGACTGTCACTTGATCAGTGTTTACTTATCTTGAAATTCTCTATTGGTTCTCTTTCAAATTTAACTATTTTAATGACTTCTTTTTTGACTATAGATGTGCTGCAACTTGCTGGATGTTTAAACTGTGTTCTAAACTGTTTGCAATAGTCATCCTTAGGTAAACTCTAGTGCACTTGTGTGCAAAAAGTAATGGTACTATTTTGTTTTATAAAAATGTTACATTTGTAATCACTGGTTTGTAATGGTTGACCAGAAGGAGAGGCTTTACAGCACAATAGAGGCATCTACTCTTAAACAAACGAAACAAAAAATCCTAGCAGTTTCTAGGCTTGATGCATTCTTTGATTAGACTTGAGAAAATTTAGAAGTGTTTAAAGGGTCTTACTAAAACTGTTTATGATACTTAATGGTGAAGCCCTATGGTTTTTGCAGAATAACAGCTTCTGAAATAGTGGAGTAATATTTTTTTTTTGTTCAATTCCTTAGGTTATTCCAAAGTTTATATCTTTGTTGCAACAAAACAGAAAATGGTATGTAATTTGCTTTTTTTTTGTTTGTGGTATTTGTGCTATAAACCTGTAATTACAGTTATAAATACGTGGTATAGTTTGTAAAATGGTAATTTCATAACTAAGTTGTGAATTACTTATTTTAGTAATCGAATTTCCTTAAACTGAAGGATTGTTTGCATGTCAGCTATTTAAAGTACCTTCAAGTACCGGCTAACAGCACAACTGCTTAAAACACAGTCGAATAAATTGAATGCTTCTAGTTTAGTATTAACAAACATTTCTTGCCTTTTCCTGGTTTTAAGCTGTATTCATGGTTCGGGACTTCAAAGAAGGAATTTCCTTTATGCAGCTGATGTGGTAGAAGCATTCCTTACTGTCCTGAAGGAGGGGAAGCCAGGTGAAATTTATAACATTGGAACTAACTTTGAGATGTCCATTTCCCAGCTTGCTAAGGAGTTAATCCATTTAGTGAGTAGACAGTTGTAATGCTTTTCTTTACCAGTCATTGCACGTATAAACAATTCTACTGTAAACCTTTTGTAGCTCTGAGAGAGCTCAGGCTTGTGGTGGGTCTTACAAGATAGTTGTAGCAGAACGATGTGCTACCCTTGCTGTGGCAGCTGTACTGTGTAAGTTTGCAGTACAGGCTATTGTGTGTTGCACTGTGTCAGATATCCTGACTCGACATAATTGGCATAATTATTAAATGCCATTCAGTAGGTTTTTTCATGCTGTCTGCTTCAGTTTTGATCTGAGAATGTGGCGTTATTAAAATCTAACAATTTGATATGAATGGTTAGGTAGTGCTTAGAGAAGTTTTGGAATTGTTCTAGGCATTTTTTATAATTTCAGTAGTTTGAAAAATCAGTTTAGACGAAATACTATTTCTGTTTGTGGTTTGTTTTGTGTTTTTTTTTTAACAGACTTAAATCTTGCTAAAAAGAATCAGTTTTTAAATGTATGTTAAGACAGTGCAAGATGTGTGAGGGTGATTTTTCTGTTTTTGATAGATAAAGAAGACCAGTTCAGAATCTGAAATGGAGTACTGGATGGATTTTGTCAAAGACAGGTAAGAAAATGGTGAAGCACATGCAGGATAGCTTTATCCTGAGGGTTTCTGGGTCTCTTGCCAAATAGTTTTTTGTGAAAGTGTTTCTGCTCTGCAGGAAGGAAAATTTTTTGAGGGAGTAAGAGCTGTTTTCCTTACTTTTTTTTTTGCTAGTGGATTTGACATCTATGATCTGTACAGAACACTGCATGAAAGTATGATTTTAATTTTCAAATCCACAGCAATTCCATTTATTTGGATCATTAGGTCAGACTATGTCTTAAAGGGGAAGGTGTAATACTAGTCTGTCTGTCTCCAAACTTTCTTCAAACTTTTCACTACTGAAGTCTGCTCTGTGGAAAGGACAGGCTTTACATAGCAGCTATGTTTTCTTAAGGGTAGTTCAGACAGTTTATTCAGACGTGTTCAGCGTCACTTGAGTGAGATAAATCCCATCGTCTCACATTTAGCTTTAGTATTTTGACGTTAATATGACTAGTTCAGACTTAGGTGTGCTTTACAGGTAAGACCCATTCTCTGCAGGTGGAAATATGCACCTGTAGACTGTAGTTAATTTTAGATTCCCATCTTAGCCTGAAATGGCCATCTCAAAAGTAGATACAAAACTCTGAGGTGCCAAATTAAGGGTGATGCCACTTTTAAATATGCTTTTGCTATGTGTTTCCATCCTTAACTTCAGGCTTGGTTTGGCTCTGTTCTCTTCTCTCCATTTATTTTCTGCAGCAACAATGAGTCTCTGCTTACTTTAGATATTATTCTCTTTCTCCAGAGTAATTAGAAATGACATATTTGCTGGTAGCAGTTAAGTATTACTGTGGCCTTTAGAATTCTCACTTTCTGATCACATTTGTATTGTTGTCATGGCAATTGAAGTGTCTTTAAATGTACTAATTTTTGTTTTTGAAAGGAAGTGTTCTTCAGAATCCTATCTGAGCGTATCACAGGACTTTGAACAAATTGCCTTTGGCTCACATGATGTGAGTGTTCAGTAGGTCTCGGTGTAATTCAGATTGAGATGTTTCTTCATGTGTATTGGGTCCTGTCCACTAATGCTTGGAAAAACTGACTGCCTAGGAATATGTATTTCAAAGAATAGTGAGGCTTTATAAAAGATTCTTAAGATACCTAACTAATGATTATTTAATTCTGCAGTGAGTGACTTAAAGGATGAAAAAGTGAATGCTGTCTTGCAATGCATTAGCAGTGATTTGAGTTTTGCATTCATTTTTGTGCCAGTAAAATATTGATTCATATTTATTGTAATCAATTCCAAGTAGCTGACTGTACGAACTGAACTGTATTGTGTAGCTGTGTTTTTTTGAAAGCAAAACGTTCAACTGCTGTGGTTTTTTTTGAAAGCAATATAATCTTCGTGTTGATGGGCGTTTTCAAAATGGAAGCATACCTAATGTTAGTTTGAAGACAATGTGAGGTACTGCACCTCTAATTAATGAAAAATCGTAATCAAATTGTTTTCTGTGTACCTTTTGTACTTCATCAGACCTACCAATGACCTAAGATACCCAATGAATTCAGAAAAAATGCACAACTTAGGATGGAGACCTAAAGTGCCTTGGAAAGAAGGAATAAAGAAAACAAGTAGGACTGAGCCTTTTAAATTAACTGATTTAGAAGTGATGGGAAGAAGGGAAGGGGGGAAAATTGATATATAGGTTAGTTAATGATAAGCTAAAGAGAATGAATTTAACATGTTAATTTTACATAAAATCAACTGCTTTTTAAATAGTGAATTTACCTGATTTAAGAAGAAATAAATTAATCACAACGAAGTATCATCAGTTACTGGAATTAGTTACTTTTTAAGGCTAGAATAAGTCTTGCATAAAGAATTGATAAAATCTAATTTTTTTAATATTATAGGTTAAAGTTTTTCATAATGAACTATTAGCATGTTGTTAGTCTTATATCTGTGGAATATTTTAATTTCCTTGTTATTTCTGGTCACTTGACTCATCAACATTCTCTTCATACTAGTTGAATGGTACAAAGAAAACTTTCACAACTGGAATAATTCAGAGGAAGCTTTGGAGCCCTTCCCTGTGACAGAGCCATTTGCACAGCTCAGTGGTCCGTAGAGTGTCGGAGAATGTGAAGAAGTTAATTCTACCTCATACAGTCTTTTCTTTGAAGCCTGCAATCAAGTGGCCTCACTGAACTCTTAATATATTCAAGATATATGGGCCGTGATGAATACAGAACTGCAGTACAGCACGACTTTGGAAGGGTTTCAATGCTTCATGAGTTGAACC
Organism: Syrrhaptes paradoxus; assembly: GCA_013400615.1. Lineage (NCBI taxonomy): Eukaryota > Metazoa > Chordata > Aves > Pterocliformes > Pteroclidae > Syrrhaptes > Syrrhaptes paradoxus. The sequence goes on along the minus strand of VZTO01023338.1, from coordinate 167,027 downwards.
TGTTAATTTCAGCTTTTGGTGCAATACTATATTCTCACTAGGTATTGATTTTTAAAGAACTGTACAGGGTGAAGAATATTTATAATGCTGTAAATTGGTGTACCTGATGTCAAAACTGCCTTATTAATTTAGAATAATTAATTGTGATTACACCTTTTGGGACTTGCAATGAAATTTGTTTTAGTTCTGGAATCATTCATTTGTATTAGTCTGTTTTTACACTGTAATGTATTATTTTTGTCACTTTAAAGAGTTGCATTTTATTTTTAATCAAGGAAAAAACGGATATATTTTCTGGAGAGGATTAATCAGTTGATAAAAGCTAGATACAGCACCCATATGGTTCAGTCCTTTTCTCTGTTGGTGCAGTATTACCTTCTGTAGATGACTGATTAAACTGTTACCTACTCTATGACTTCAAATGCTGTTTTTTAAGCGGTATTGGGGGAAAGGTGTCAAGAAGTAGGAGGTGTTCTCGCGGAGATTTCCAAGAGCATTTTCTTAAATTTTGCTCTGTTTTAGATATCTTTTTACTATATTACTGTCTTTTACATGTTAACTTATTTTTCTTAACCAACTGTAACAAACTTGAAATACTGTAACACATTTAACATTCCATTGATGTTATTTCCTGTGATATGAGGAGATATTTATGGAGAAAAAATTAAAATGCTTCTTGTCCTGTGAATTGTGGGTTGGCACACCTTATTCTACATAGTGTTTCACAAATTTTTTTGGTGACAAACATTTTAAAGATAAAACAATATTTGAGTTTTGATGTAAAGTTTGGGAGGAAACTTCAAATCCTGAAATATGTCAATTACTCTTCTTCAAAGCTGATTTAGTAATAAAAGTTGCTGAGTAACTACCTTCTTTTAAGTAAACATTGAAAAAGTTGATGGTGGAGTTTTTTATATTTGTTAATTTTTTCAGAATATGGGAAGATCTATCTTTACTTTTTTGGCTTTGAGGTGGCAGGCATAGAAGGGGAAAACTCTTTATTGGTTTTATCACTTTTCATTCTCTCCTTGGCACAGTCCCAGACCCTTCTGTTGCCCCTGGGTAGAGCTGCAGAAGCAGAGGGCTGTGTTGCTGTTTGTACTGGGAAATTGCTACGACTTCTCAAGCATCTCTGGGCGTTAACTCTCAAAACTTAAGTATGTACAGAAGTCCTTTCCTTGTCACCCTGCGTGCAGGAAGAATGGAGCTTGGGCGTTTGCCTTAGCTTTGTCCCTGCTATAATTTTGGTAGTAACTGAACCCGTAACTGACCCAGATAACCTACAGGTAGTGGTGCCTTTGGACCCACAGTGCTCCCAAGTTTATCACACCTCTTGTGTGTTGCACAGTGCTGTTGATAAAATGCTACTTGTGGTTGGTAAGAATCCCCTTAAAAGAAGGCTAAACAGTAAGGTTCTCGGCTTACCTTAGCACCAAGGATGTGTTTTAAAGTCTGTGAATATGTTATTGAAGGTGAGTTTTTTGTGACAAAGTGGGATAATAATGCTGTGCTAGACTGGCATTGCACTTGTATTTTTTGTTTTCTGGTAGTTGAGTTGGTAGTCAAAACATCCATTCTGGAAGGATGGAAATTACCTAATATGTCCTATTCTGTTAGAACATTTGGTTTACCAGATATTTAAGGTTAAGCTTCTACCAATGAATTGCTTAAATTTCATTGTCAAACACGTTGCTGTTAACATTGAAATATTTTCTTAATTTTTATATTTTCTTAAGATACAGCTTCCTTACAGTATGCAGAGAGTTACTTATCTTAACTGTTTTGTATTTTACAAAAGTCAACACCAGAAATAGCTGAAGTACCGCAAAGATGCGTGTTAGCTGTTTTTAATTCTTATTGTGGGAGATGCTCTGGGTGAGCTACCTGAAAGTATGTATCTTTCACATCTTTATGCTGGAATACTGGTTATGTGATGTCTTTAATTTTAGGAACAGAGATTGTAGATTATTGTTTTAAACTGTGCAGATAGGTCCTGTATCTTTGGAACATTAAATACCAGTTACCTTGTGAAAGTGTTACCAGATCAGAAATGCATAGAAGAAAGCAGTAGGGTGTGAATGGTTTGTTTGAATAGATCTTTTGAAAATTGTTTTGAAAGTTTAGATGCTGAAGATGCAAGCTTTGACGTTTATGTGACTGTCAGAACAAGTGATATTACTGGAAGTGGATTTTTCAAAAGGGCCTATTAATTTTTAGTGTAAACTGTTGTAGTTCAAGTGTTTTTTGAATATTTAATCCTTCCAAGTGATTGAAATGTTTTGGTTTGGTGTTAATTCTTTTATTTTTATATATATGTGTGTATATATATACATAAAAATATATACATGCACAATTTAAAAAAATATATAAAATATATAATTAAAAATGTAATTTTGAAGGCTTTTACTTTAAGCTACTTTGATGCTGTAGATCAGGTTGCCTTAGCAGGTGAGTGCTATGGTAGGAGTATTTCTTTTACAAGGATAAGTCTTCTTACTGTTAAATAAACCAGCTTATTTTGTTATTAACCTGGCTTCTGTAGGAAGAAAATGACAAAGGATCAGCTAGTGAATTGTTAATGTGGAGAAGTGCAATGCCTTTAAGTTTTAAATCTCTCTGTTTTCACGTGGAAGGTATGAAGACACATTTCTGCAGAATGCAAAGGTAGTGATGTAAAATACTGTGAACACATCAGTCTCTCAGTCTGTTTTTCTTAAGGTTTGTGTCACATAGCAAATGGAGGTTATACAAATAAGAAAATAAATGGAATAAATGTGTATGTCACTTAAATTGCTAACTCTAAAGGAGAAGGGCAGCTGTTTGGCGCAGGGTTTCTATCCAGCCTCTCTATCGTGGATGAGAGGCTCACACTTGGGAAATTATTTGGGGAGAGCTGTCAGTTCTGCATCTCTTTTTGGGGTTACTGTTGTGGGTTGGATCAGGTCTTCAGGAAGCAGCTTCTGAAATCCGTCGTGCATTGGGGAAAGCTTTCATTGCTACCCCATTAGCTTGGTCTACAAGCCCGCTGTTCAGCACATCCATTGCACACAGCAAGTGAAGGAATTTGGAATATGGTGAGATGGGCAGCTGAGGCAGGGCTGTCCGCTGTCCACCTGCCCTGCGAGTTGTGGACTGTGGGGCCTTTGTGTGTATGGGTTGGTTCCAGTTTGTGAGGTGGAGATAAACCTTGCTTTCTCCAAGGCTTTCTCTGGTCTGACCTTGGCACTTGGTTGCTTATGTTTGTATGCTGCTTGGCATTAAGGGCTCCCAGCTGTGGTTGGGGCTGGTTTACATTGTCATAATAGGACAGACTAGAAAAGAGTTTTTGTTTGTCCACCTCTAGATACAAGAGAAGGGTTGTGGGTGAAAAAAAAGTTTGTTGTTGTTGGTTTGTTTGTGTGGGGTTTGTTTTGTTTTGTTTTCTCCTTCAAGCCCTGTTCTGGAGGGGTTCAAAATAGAGAGAATTTGGTTTCCCATTGTGAATAGCTTTGGCTGGATGTGGAACGCTCCATTTTGCTAAAACTCTGTTCTTATGCTCTGTAAATAGCTATGAAATGTTAATATGTTTCTACTTTTCAGTAAGAGGAACTTTCATACAAAAAGCCCAAATTTTGCTAGGGGAAAAAGAGGCTGTTTTATTAAATATACTATATCTGAGATGTAATTGTCCTTTTATTTTGTTTTTGTTTCATTTTGTGTACCTTTACTTTTTATTTCCATTCCTGTTTCTGTTTCACCTGGCAAACCAAAGGTTTTTAAAAATAATAAAAATTAGAATAACCTGTTAGTTCATAGTAACTCTGATTTTTGTCATAATGTATGAAAACACTAAGGCCAATAGTGTTTTGACTTCTATGCATGTCATCACACATTTGGAATTTATCTACAGCAAAGATCACAGGATTATGTTAGCTGCATCAGTAGGAGACACGCTCATTAAGTGATGACATTCATCATTTCTCAGCAAAACATTGCCAGTGGCAATGGAAAATCATGAGAATATGAGATTTTGTATCAGAATGCTAGCATACCTTTTTAGTACAATGGTGTGGTTTGATCTATTTTTTTAACCTCTTTCTAACTGAAATTTTTTGTTAAAGAGTTTTTTGCCGTGTGGGTCAAGTCAATCCCAAGCGCAAAAACAGGTTGGGAAGAGAATGATTTGAGAGCAGCCCTGAGAAGGATTTGGGGATGTTGGTTGATGAGAAGCTGGACATGACCTGTCAATGTGCACTTGCAGCCCAGAAAGCCAACTGTGTCCTGGGCTGCATCAGAAGAAGCGTGACCAGCAGGTTGAAGGAGGTGATTCTCTCCCTCTGCTCTGCTCTTGTGAGACCTCACCTGGAGTCCTGCATCCAGCTCTGGAGTCCTCAGCACAGCAAAGACATGGACCTGCAGGAGTGAGTCCACAGGAGAGCCATGAAGATGGTGAGAGGGCTGGACACCTCGTATGAGGACAGGGTGAGGGAGTTGGGGTTGTTCAGCCTGGAGAAGAGAAGGTTCTGGGGAGACCTTAGAGCAGCCTTCCAGTACCTGAAGGGGGCTACAGGAGAGATGGGGAGGCACTCTGCATCAGGGAAAGTGGTGATAGCACAAGGGGTATCAGTTATAAGCTGAAAGAGGGTACATTTAGATTACCTACTAGGAAAAAATATTTTACTATGAGGGTGGTGAGACACTGGAACAGGTTGCCCAGGGAGGTTGTGGATGCCCCATCCCTGGAGGTGTTCAAGGCCAGGCTGGATGAGGCTTTGAGCAACCTGGGCTAGTGGAGGGTGTCCCTGCCCATGGTGGGAGGGGTTGGAACTTGATGATCTTGAAGGTCCCTTCCAACCTAAACCATTCTATGATTCTATTTCCAGTTACTAAACTGCTGGCCTCGTCCTCAGCATTTGGACTGCTTTAAATATGTCTTGGACTTCTGAAAATGTGCCAGTTTCTGTAGAATAGTGATTGCTCACAAAAGCCTTTTCAAAGTGGTCAACTTGAGGAAAAAATATGCTCTGAAAGTAAAAAGAAATATGGGGGTGTATATCTCTGAATATTCACGGGCTGATTTAGGAAAAGACTGCTTCTTCCACAGTCAAGAAAGGAGGGTTTTGTTTGACTCCTCAAATAATCCAGGGAGCCACAGCTGAAGCACCTTTATCTTGATACTAAATGCGTGTGGGTGATGTATTGTGCAGAGATGTGTGTAGTTCTGTGTTATTGCTGCATTTGTCTCTGTCTTAAGGTGTAATTCTATCTGCGAAGACCTGCTGTCCATTTGTTTGTGGTGTTCACAGTATGGAGCACTGTAGGGAGAATAACATCCGTCTGATTTAAATCGTCATATACCGACACCAGGTGACGGGTGGAGCAAAGTAGTTTAGTAATATCACTTGAAAATGCGACTCACAGGCGCCGAAATAGCTCAGTTGGGAGAGCGTTAGACTGAAGATCTAAAGGTCCCTGGTTCGATCCCGGGTTTCGGCAGAAAACTTTTCGTCTTTTTTCTCTCGCGTTGCTCGGGAGGTGGCGGGCGGCTTCTGCTGCCGCCGCAGTGCGCAGCCCGCCGTGACCCGGCCTGTCCCCGCCCTGCCCTGCCTGTCGCTGCCCGGTTCTTCCTGTCCCTGCCCCGCTGCCGGCCGGGGCGGAGCTTCTAACTTTAAGCGTTTTAGTTAGGATGGAGGAACTGAAAGTAAAACGTTTAATTCCCTGTCCCTTCTCTCCTGTCCACTGCCTCCTACTGTAGGTGGAGGGAGGAACGCTGGAAGAGAAAGCGAAACTGACGAGGAGCGGGATGGCGGGGGAGAGTAGCGGCAGGAGGGAGAGAGGCGAAGACAGAAGGATTAGAGATTGCTTCTCGCCAAAATCTGGAGCAGAGGTCAAAATTCCTCTGCTGTCAACAGATAGCTGAAATGTCTTCTGGTTCACAGAAAGGCTAAGGAATAGCTCCAAGGCCAGAAACTGGTAATTAATGTAATCTATTCCTTACCATTCCTGTATTTCCCCTTGATCCTTTCTTGGGATAACCACTTGGATCTTTCTGAAGCCTATTTCTCAGGAGGACATCTGCTTCTGGTTGGAAGGTGTAGGCAGAAAATTCATTAGTTCTTTGGTAACTTGTTGCATCTGTTCCGAATATATTCCTTACTTTAATTTGGATCTATCCTCTGTTAAATTCTAGCTATAATTTCTGTTAAGCCTTTTCTCTGTTAGATCAAAGATCTTCTCAGTACCTGGCGTTTGGTCATTATGAAGCAGCCAAGTCAACACCCAGCTTTGTTTTAATAAACCAAAGAAATCAAACTCTTTGATTTGCTCATTTTAAGACACTTTCTCCTGCTTTCTGGTAATTTTTTTTATAACCTTTTTAATGTACTGACAGCAGAACAATGCACAGAAAAAGGTCTTTCAGTATTGGTCTCACCAGTGCAAAACACAGCAGAAAATCAGCTCCTTACCGCTATTCAGCATCTTTCATCTGTCTGTGAAAAGGTATCACTGGTCCTTTTTTAATCACAGCATCACATCAAACATTGCTGTTGAATTGCTTCTCTGATACAAGGAGAATTCCCTCCTGATGAATATCCTATTAGTACAAACAGGAGCAGTGTTACTTAGCTCCCGACTAACGTGACAGGTAAGGGATAGTGTAACTGCTCATATTACTATTTTTCCTAAAGATTTTTTAAGCTTTTGAAAGAATATTAAGACTTCACACTTGAGTACTCGGGGATAGAACCCTGCATTAAAATGGAGATTACTTGTGACTTCTCATCTCTACCTTTTTGCGTGTGATATCAGAAATAAATATTTTTTTTTCCAAAAAACTTTTAACTATTCATCAAAATCTTTAACGGTGCTTTGAGAACTAATTAGGAGGTTATTAATTTCCTGCAGATGTGTGATTGAAGAGGCAAAAGAGAGAATGACTGCTTAACTTTTTGGCCATTTCCATACTGCTGAATAAAAGAGAGTCATGGAGCAAGCTTGGATGTTGGACCTCTGACTGCTCAGGGTGTGCATTAGCACCCTGATAGCAAATCTTGGAAAGAGTTAGCTATGGAGGGACTAGCCCCAGGCAGTGCATAGACCAGCCAGCTAATGCCACTCAGCTGGAGGACCAGGGTGTGGCCCCAAGACTGCTTTTAGGCAGCAGTCTGGCCATACTCCATCGGTGCTGCCCCAGAGGGCAGGAGGGACAATAATGCAGAGGAGTGGAGGGTTGCAGGGGCAAGGACCAGCAGGAGAAGGGGCTTCCCCTGAAGCCCGAGGTGCCCTTGCAGAACTGCTTCACCACTCTGCAGAGCAAAGAGGAAAGACCTGTCACCTCAGGAGAGATGCTGGAGCCAAGTGAGGCAGCCCAGTCTGCTCCTTGTATAACAACCAACCCATCTAAGAAAAGGTGACGGGTGATAGTAGTAGGAGATTCTCACCCATTTTCTGACCCGACCCCTCTCTAGAGAGGTGTGCTGCTTCCAGGGGGCTCATAGCAGGGATGTCACTGAGGCACTACCAAGCCTCATACAGTCCACTGACTGTTGTCCACTGCTGTTGTTTCACATGGGCACCAGTGATACATCCAGGAGCAGTCTGAGGAGTATGAAGAAGGATTACAGAGTCCTGGAGAGGTGGTAAGGGACTCTGGAGAGCAGGCAGTTTTTTCTCATCAATCCTCCCAGTTAAAGGGAAGGGGTTTGAAAGTGCCAGTCAAATCTGGTGAGTTGCCAAATGGTTACAGGACTGGTCCCACAGCCATGGGTTTGGCTACTCAGACCATGGGACTGGGTGTTATGGTTTTGTGTGGTGGGTTTTGTCTGGTAGCAGGGAGGGGCCACAGTAACAGCTCCTGCAAATAGCTGCAAAAGGTTTCCCTGGACTCCAGCTCTGCTGGCAGCAAGGGAGGGGCTGCAGATCATCAAGTTTCAATCCTTCCACTAGAGCAGGTTGCTCAAAGCCTCATCCAACCTGGCCTTGAACACCTCCAGGGATGGGGCATCCACAGCTTCTCTGGACAACCTGCTCCAGTGCCTCACCACCCTCACAGGAAAAAATTTCTTCCTAATGTCTGGTCTAAATCTACCCTCTTTCAGCTTAAAACCATTACCCCTCATCCTATTGCTACACTCCCTGATACAGAGTGCCTCCCCATCTTTCCTGTAGGCTCCTGTTGAAGTACTGGAAGGCTGCTTTAAGGTCTTCCCAGAGCCTTGTCTTCTCCAGGCTGAACAACCCCAACTCTCAGCTTAATGCTGAGCTTAATCCTCCCCTGATGTTTATTGCTGTCTTGCCTGCCTCTCAGCAGTGAATAAATGTTACTCAATCTTACACATGATAACTGGACTGAAAATTGGGTTTGCTGATAGAAAAGATTTGTTTCTGTCTCTTGACTAAAACACTTTGTCTCCTGCACCTCATTTAGATATGCAGTATGATCAATAAAAGGGATTTAGAAAACATGAGTCAGAACTCACATTTAGTTTTTGTGATTTTTGTATATTTTTAATTAAAAAAAAATCTTCATTAATATCTATAGCTGGTCTCCAGTCCTGTTGAAGAACTAGAATTGTGTTTTTCAACTTTCTGGGAAAGAAATGCATTTAAAAAGAAAAAAGTTTCAGATGATTATGCATTTCTAGAATCTAGCACTCTGTATCCTGTGAGTGAGCAAGTTAGGAGAATTTTATCCTATTTGAGTTCAACACACGAACCCTATGTAAGAAGTTTTTTTCTGATCCCATTCCTTGGAAGTTCTGTTTTTTTTTTTTTTTTTCTTTTTTTCCACAGCAATATATCCCGGGGTTTCTGCTTTGTGCTTTTGTAGGAATATAGAACTCATATTCCATAGTAATGTAGAAATATAGAATTTATGGTGTAGTTAGCAAGACAGATTTGTAGCGGTTAAGTCAAATCTTAACCTTCAGTCCTGCTGTGGTTATCAATGCTGTCTTTATTCCTCAGTGAATCTTGGGGGAAATATTACGTTTTTGTTTGGATGTACATAATGTACATACATCTACTTGCTTAAAGCAAGGGAGCATTCATTACTTTGCCCAACAATGTTCTTGGAATTTAGACCACATGACATGTGGGATGAATATCTTTTGTTCCATTTTATATTTTCCATTGGGATAAGTAGTAGCTTTAGTATTTTGAATAAAAATAGTGAGAGAAGAGTATTTTCTGGAACTGGCCCTTGAAGGATTCGTGAAATCAAGGCTTTAGAGATTTCTGATACTATTTCAAATACTATGTTTATACTGTCTTTCCATTTTTTTCTTTTAATGTGGTAGAGCCAAATCTGGTTTTTTTTCCCTGTGTTTCTTTTTCTGTGATTGGGACAATTTGTTTCATTGCTGAATTTTGGAGATGAGAGCTTCTGTCCTACCCCTTCCATGCTGCACATGAGGTGTTTGGCTCACGCCTTCCTGACCGGGTGCTGAATGATGAGCCAGCAAGGCAGCCTGTGTGCTCGCCAGGCTGCAGGCTCCTTACAGGTTTTGCACAACATCCACGTGTGCCAAAACTAGAATATTAGAACAGCTTACATCTCACTTCACTTTTTTGTCAACTGGCATGAACCTGCTCTGTGTAAATCAGGTCCTCTCCTACCACAGCCACTTGGAGTGGGATTCATCTCACATTACTTTAGACATTTAAAAGTTCAGTGCCTTTCTAAGTTTCAACTGGTCATTTTCACCTCCTTTTAAGGTCAAGGCAGAGAAATAAGGACAGAGATAGGTCATCTGACCTTACCAAGATGCCTATCTGACATTGGGATGAGTTATTCCATGGAGGCGCTTCTTTCCTTTCATAGACTATTGAGGAACTGAAATTTGGCTCTTACCTTCCATATGTTTGGATTCCTTAAATGACTCTTACCCTATGATCTTTGATTGCCTTTATAGTCAGCCCTAGCTAGAAGCTGATGAAATAACTCTGGAGATAGATTGTCTTAGGGGGACATTTGGGCAGGCGGTCACCACCGCAGCGGTGCAGAGGCAGATACAGGGAGGCTCTTAAGTGGTAGACCTCTTTGACATTATTTACACAACTTTTGCCAGCTGAAGATGCTGATATACGTGGTGTTGCTCACTCAGGCTGGTTTCATCTGCCAGTCAGCATTGTATTTATCTGAACTGTAAGTAGCTTAAGCTTTCATCCATGTTCCTACGTATTATGGACACTGGAGAAGGTATACTTGTTTAGGTGGAAAGCAACATGGTGCTGAGTCTCATTCATTAGCTGAATGATGATACCGCTTCGTGATTACTGAAGAGGTTTCTCAGACAGGTTAATGAGGGAATAGGACAGAAGAAAAATCTTACAAAGGAAATGGAAGTACTCATACATTGTCTCTGACAGAAATGAATAAAACTACACTAAGGCAATACCTTACTTAAAAGCATAAAAATGTGTCAGCAGTTTCTAGATGATATTTGTTTAAGAAACAAAGATCTAGCAGAGCTGACTCAGGCATCCACCATACTAAAGCAGTGCGTGATTTTAGGACCTTTCTAAACAATTTGTATATATTACATGCTTCAGCTAGCATGTGTCCTTGGAGAGGTGAGAAGGAAAGTGCCATCAAATTTAGAACTTTGGAATTGGATGCCTTTAAGTAATGGGGATTTCCCGTTGCAGTCAGATCCAGATTTGTAAGTTCAGCCAGACCACAAAGCCCAGTGAGGAATCAGCAAGGAATCTGTCTAATGTAGACCTCTTATGCATATTGAGTACCACTGAAGCCTAGGCTCCCCTTACAGCAAATAAATGGAGAAGGTTAGGCCTTTGTGTGGTGCAATTCATCCCCTCTTAATGCGGGTACAGAAAACAGGTCAAGTGAATTGCAACCTAAATCCATCTATTTCTCTCCGTTAAGAGAGGATCCTATAAATGAAGCCCTGACTGACCAGTTAAACGTAGATATCTGTAATCAATAGATATCTAACACCAGATGAGATAGATTTCATCCTCTGTCAAGAGGAAGCCTGCAGGTAAAGCCACGGATGAGTGGAATTGGCAACTCAAGGAAAGGTCGCGTAATCCAGTGTCCAGATTGATCAGATACAAGCACAGCAGCCTTGTGTCTGTCAAGGAAACGAAGCTCACCTAAGAGTGTGTTACTGTCTTCAAGGCAGGTTGAATTCTATTTTCTGTGAGACCTGACCAGATTACTCTTCTCTGAGTTGATCTTCTGTTTTTAAAAAGGGAATGTGTTTTATCACGTAAATTGGTTTTCAGGAAAAGAAGTTCACAGATTAGAAAGGAACGGGATAAATAGTGTAAATATGAGAAAGCAGGAGCTGATGAGACTGTTCATATGAAGAGGGATTTTGTGCAAGGACAGGATCACAAGATCTCTAGAGGTGCTCTGCATGCCCAAACTTTGGCCTTATTCTCCCAGCTACAGGACAGGGAGGCAAAGGGTAAGGTCATGAGAGGACAGTGGTCTGCCTTGGAGGAAGGAGAGAGAAGGCATGAATGAATAAGAGCCTGTGTAAGAAGGAAAAAGCAGAATGGGGTGGGAGGAGAAAGAAGGGAGAAAAGATTCAAGGCTGTCTACTCTTAAGGAGGGTGGGAAAGAACAGAGATGAAGGGGTAAGCAGGAAAGCAAAAAGGAAGAAAATTCCAACATAGAGATAGGAATCAAAAGGCCTCAGTACAAGGATGCCAAAATTGAAAGAATTATCATCACACTTACTGGAAATGAAAGATAATTTTGGAAGCATAAGGAAAACTATGTAAGTAGTGGATGAACAAATGAAGGAACAGAACGGCAACTGCTCTTTCCTTCTTAGGTCATCCCTTATTGCACTTCATCAAAACTTTTGAAATACTAGAGAAACTATTTTTCTGAGATATGCTGATTTGAGGTGTAAGCCTAGGAGAACAAAGATTGTTTCTGCAAGTGTTGTGTTTTTTTTTCCCCAGATCTAATGATTTATAAGATTTTGTGTCAATCTGGTTACACTTGGGTAACTCAGAGAGTNAAAACCTCATACTGAAGTCTTTACTTCTACTGGGGCGCTTAACAGCTCTCTCTTCTACTTGCCATCTAGCCTATTCTAGGTTTCCTGAATCTCCTAGGAAATTTATGTCTTTGAGATCTCTCTCTTCTGGGTGAGTTACTCTTTACGCTTCATCAACCATAATGATTAAGGTGTCTATTTGCTATAGTGGGAACTTAAATGTACGTAGCTCCTAGATAGATGCATACATGGTAGATGCATAATGAAGGTATTGTAGTGTTGAATTGACTTCCGTCTTGTAAAATGGACAGCTTTGCTTCACGCATTTTCCATTGAGAGACTTTCATAAGTGTTCCAGTAATACATTCTGGTGTCAGTGTTGGAAGAACATGCTTTAGATCATGCTTCTTACTCTATGAAATCTGGAGCACATAAATCCACAGTAGGTAAAATCAGCAGCCAGAATATTTATCTGTCACTTAAAATAGGAACAAAAAGGTGTATTTGATGTATGCTTTGGGTAAAGATTAGCATGGCCAGTTTCATGTCATGCGTACGTTACGTGGTCTTTGGAGCAATGAAAAATGTACTAAGGTGTTATAATTTGAGTTTCTTGCTAAGTCCTTTCCGTCCAGTCTTGAAATTTTGCTCAAGAGAAGTAGAATCTATTCTTTCTCAGGTGACGTTTATGACAATGTAAATACCCCAAAGCTAATGGAAAGGTGGTTTGGCAGAACAAGGAATCAGAGATGTAATATTTTCTCCAAAGAAAATAAAAATAAAAATATTCACAATGGCTAAAATTTCCAGAAGTGCTTGTCACTTTTGTGTACTCAGCTTGAGATACCATGGATTCATTTGACTGGCTGAGTTTGCTTCTTATAATATGGTGGGGTTGTTGTTGTTGTTTTTTTTTTGCTGTTGTTTTTTTTAATTTGAAGATTCTTTTGTCTGTGAAGCAAATGTTTCAGTGTTGCTCATCCTATCTCTTTTCTTTCCACTTTGACCTTGATCTTTTACTTGTCTGCAGTTTTCCTGTAGAATTATCTTTCTTCTTGGTATCTCCAGAATGATAATCTGCCATTATGAATTATTGTGTCATTTATTCTGTCTATTGATACATTGATTTCCACATAAATTTATATGTAGAATGTTGTATTTTAGCCAAAATTCTTTCCAAAATTCCAAAGGCTAAATACTTTTCTGGCTTGATGCTAATCTCTGCTTGAGTACGGTAGAAGGAGCCTGAGAAACAATACTGTAATTGAGAAAAAAAAGTGAACCCACTGCCTACTTACTGCTCAGGAATTCTGTATTACTTGGGTGACCTGTGTTTAGTAATTTCTTCGGCTGTACCTTTGAGTATTCTTTTTCTCTGTTCCCTCTCTTGCCAAAAAATATCTGAACGTATTAATCTCAAAAATGCACTGGCATCCACATGGGTGTGTTTGTTTGCCACCCTTTGATGACAGGCTGAGAAGTTTGCTGTTAGGGATGAACCTGACTATGAGGTTGCTGAAATACTGTGTTCTTCTACTTCCAGAGTAAATCCTAAATACTTTAACTAATAAATTTAACACAGTTTCACGGGTGGTAGCCTGACCCGGTAGCTCAGAAGTGTGGACAAGGCAGCGTGGTCCCAGTTTGGATCAAGGGGGCTTTAGGCACTGCTCATGTGCTCAGATTGACTGCCTGAAAAGTCCTCTGATAGCTGCAGGCAAGCAGTTCTGGACAGTAGTGCCAACACACAGCGCTACTCATTTTCAAGAGATAGTAAAACCCAGTAGTAAACTAAAAGTTTTTCAGCACGCTGTTTTGTAGCCCTGTATAGTGTTGATATTGTGCAGCCCTAACAATGGCTACTTTATATAAGTGCAATAGCCAAGGGGAACCTTCTGAACAACGAGGCACTAAGGAACAAACAGTTCCTGCTGTTTCCCTAATGACTCCTTGAAAGACAACTGACTTCTTGTAATTTTGCTTGGTGGCTTGTTTTTTGTGTGTCATGCAGTGGCGTATGGCTGCCCATGCTAGCATCCTTGCAACAGGCACCGACACGGTGACGCCAGGATGTCGAATCTCTCCGTCTTTTTTCTGCATGCCATAGCATCCTCCCAGTTCTGTAAAATTGTCTAGTGACGGAGGGAAGTAATCATAAGGAAAGCTAGGTACGTGCTGCTCTTCAACTCCCAGTTTTCTTTTCCCTGCTAAGTAAGCTCCATATTATCATCTATCTACTGTTCCTTTTCTCCACACTCTAACTTCTCTGAAAATGGCACATTTCTCCTTCCTCATGTGCTACATTAGAAGCACTTTTCCTTGCCTTGCCTTACCGGCCTCAGTACCTCACCTTTCTCTGTGCTTACTCTTTCTGTCTCATGCAGGCTCTCAGTTAGCAGTAGGCACCTTCCTATGGGTGTCTGAACTGAGCCAGCTTTGATTACAACGGCTGCTTGGACACGTATTCTATGTATAGACACCTCACTTCAGGGGTTTAGTCCGCTAGCTGAATCCTGTCCATATTTTTTTTTTTTTTGGGTGTTGCTGATAAATGTGTTCGTTGTAATTGCTTTCAAATGGCATGTTGATAACTTTGGTTCGAGACATTATCTAACCTATATTCAAGGACTGATCTTTCCCACACCAGAGAGGTGTGTTGAGGTGCATTGGGGAGTGTAGGATGTGTGCAGTATGGGGAAGTGTGTTGTTCAGAGTGTTTTTGAGTTAGTACCTCCATTTGTAACTTGTGAGCTTCTACAACATATTTTTCCAGCAACTAGTCTTACTTTCTGTCTTTTTCACTTATTATTTTGGGAGCAGCAGGCGAAAGCCAGTTGCAGATAAATTCAGTCCGAAGGGAGATGAGTTGAAACCCATTTCAGACTGTGTGGTATTGCTAATTGGCTTAGTACTTTCAAAAATGAAGTAGAATCATATTTCAGTTTGTCTGGCAAGTAATAAATTTTTTATATAAAGGTTGGAGAACCTGAAAGTGCTGATGACAGTGTCTGCAGTCTGGATGAACTCCTTAGCTGCATGATGGCAATAAGCTTGTTGCGTAGATAATAGATTTCTTGTGCCAGAAGAAGAATGTAGTTGAACATCCATAGAAATATTGACCAGTACAGACACAAGCACAGCTGTTTTCATTACACATACTTGCAAAAATGGCTAAGCAATAGTGGTGTGGAGGGGGAGGCAGAGAAAGCTTTCAGTGAAGCAGAGGGAGTTGCTAGTTTTTATTCAGTATGGTGGAGCTGAACTAACAGATATTGCTTGAGACCCCTCTCATGACTTATCAGTACTTTATTTTGATTTATTAATTTTATTCCTCTAGCACGTAGGAGTTGCATTGTGGGCAAGAACTGCTGCATGCTAGCAGCTTTTAAAAGTAATTTTTGTTGATGCCCCGAACAAAACCACTTGTGTGCATGTCTGATGTGTGTATTGATCTTACAGACTGTCTCCTGCCAAGTGGGCAATAAATGCTCTGCTGTGACAGTTCTGAAAGTATAGCAGCCAGACCAGCCCGAAAATAACCTCTAGTGTAACGATGGGGAAAGGATTAGAGAGCAAACAAAGACCACTTACACTTTAAAAACAAATAATTTATTTTGCATGGAAAAAGTCTATTAAGAAGGGAACCCTTTCCCACTTACCACTCAGATATTTAAAGTACAAGCACTGGAACTCTGCGGGCAGCAGGTGGAGTCTCCATCACAAGCTGTTACTACCAGGTTTATTAATTTTTGTTGATTCACCTCTATTGTCTCTGCTTCCGGTTCACTTTCTACTGCTACTGCTTTAGTGGAAAGTATTATCTTGCAGTGAATGAACTGAAAAGAGAAGCGGTTTCCTCTTATATTTATCATCTGTTCAAAGAATAAAACTGTTTCTCCAGCCATCTCAGCTAAAACGAGACCATCAGTTTCTCAAAGGTAATGAAAAGCTTGGAGAAATAAACCCAAGGCATTCACTCTCCTGACAAGCTGCCAGAGCTCTCACACTGGCCACTTTTCTGCCCTTGATGTCATGTGCAAAACACGAGGATTTGTGCCATGCTAATCCCTCTAATGAGGGCTTCTCCCAACCTCTATATAAACGCTGCTGAAAGCTGTGGCTGCTGGGCAGGCACCACAGACCCAAAGCACCCGTCTTTTGAACTGCATTCAAGGCAATTAGAGACCAGGATTAAACAATCATCCGACACCAGCATCCTCAGCAGTGAGAGGGATTATCCCGGTCAGCCGGGGGCACGGAGTCGTGGGGAGGCCGGGTTGTCCCACAGTGGGGATCTCCCTGCTCTGCTCACTCAGGTTCAGCAGAGAGGCAAAGCCTGCACCCAGCCATAATGGGCACCCTGAGGTGGCTCTTCTGGGCTGGGCTGGGCTACCTGAGCTGCTGCTGTCTCCCCGGGGTGCAGGCACAGTTCCCCCGTGCCTGCATGACGGTGGATGCCCTTCGCTTGAAGCGCTGCTGCCCGGCCTTGGGGACAGATCCGGGCAACATCTGTGGGTCTCTGCAGGGCAGGGGTCAGTGTCAGGAGGTTCAGGTGGACACTCAGCCGTGGAGTGGTCCCTACACCCTTCGAAATGTGGATGACCGGGAACGGTGGCCCCTCAAATTCTTCAACCAGAGCTGTCGGTGCACAGGTGAGAGGGGTGCTGGGGTGAGAGGATGGGGATGGATGGGTCTGCTAACCTTTCTCTGTAGCCCAGAAACATTCCTGGTGGCCTAAAACATCGAGAAGGCTTCAAATATTATCAGTTTCCTAAAAATGCTGTTGTGTTTATGGCCAAGCTGTGGTGGTCCCTAGGACAGGAATAGGGCAGCTATTGGTTTTCAGAGCAACAGAATCAAAAAAGTGTTTTATCTCATGCGGTCTTTTGGATTTTCCTCTCTCCCCTTAGAGTTGTCATGTTCACATGCAAAATGCATCAGGGAGCTGGTGTGCTTGAAGGTTAACCTGGCCGAAAGGATCAGATTGTAATAAGACCAGTCCACTAGTACTGGCAGGAGGGAGGGAATAGGAAGGTGAGGTCAGGGCAGGATAAGCTGACACAATCCTTTTTCAGGAGCAGTCCTGGTTGAAGGAGGGTTAAAATGAGCAGGAACCACAGCCTCAGCCCAGCTGCTTTGCAGGGCTGGCAGGAGATGGTACCACCAGTCAGGCAAAAGGCATGTTTCAAGAACTGAAGTCACCTGCTAGGCAGGTTTCAAAGGCAGCCTGGGATTTCTTGTTGGAAACATGAAGTTGTTTGAATTTTCTAGCATGGGAAGAATAGCCTGCTTTCCTTCAATCTGATTCTTAGAGCTAGCTGAACTGTTTTGTCTAAAATATACCTTGGCTCTTGCTGTTGAAAAAGACCAGATCAATCTGAGAAAGAAGCATTGCAGAAAATTTCATCCCATGAGGTTAAGTTTTGCAACGCTGTTATCAACTGAAAGCAGAGAGGTAATGAAAGATGACTTTAATGGATAGATGCTGTTACTGAAATTCCTCAAAATTATAACAACAGACTTTAGAGTACATAAAATTTTTTATCCCTTCCTTTGACTAGATTTCAAATGCTTGTGTGGAAGTACTTTTCAGATACTGTACAAAAAAGTTGGATATAGTTTTTTTTTTTAATTTTTATTTTAAAGGTTCTCCAAAACTAAAGTCAGGTATCACATACAGGCGCAGATCCTAAGTCAGAAGAGTGGTGAAGCACATGTGCATACACCAATATTTACAAACTCTGAGTAATTAGAGCATCAAAACCTGGGAGCAGATTGAAGAGCAGTGTAGACAGACGTGGTATGCACAGAAGGACGTTAGTTTGCTTGTCCATGTAGAGGTGAGCACTAGGATTTGATATTTGCAGGGCTGGGTCCCAAGTTATGTGACCAGAATGGAGTGTCATTTCATTCAGCCTTCCTTCTGCTGAGCTGTCCGCTCTCCTCAGCTCTTTAAATCTGGTTGCTTTGTGTTTCTATGCTGTTGTTTTTATTTTGCTTGTTGTATTCCTCTTCCTCCTTGCAGTCTTTGCTATTTTAATATACCAGTGATAGAACATTGAGGTGGCAGGCATCCTTAAGGATGATTTTCAGAAAGGTTTCCTGGGCTCTGCACTGTTGTGGTCAGCCTGATGCTGCATGCAAAGGCATTTCTAGGGGAATGATAACAAATTCAGGACTACATGGGATTTGAATCAGATTTGATGTTTTTACAATGCTGGTGGTCATGTGTCTGTGTCTATTCGTATTTATTTTTATTTTAATTTGTTTTACTCTCTTTTATATACTGGTTGGCTGTCTGCACACTGGAGTTTTAAGTGGTGTGATGTGTGGTCTTTATTAGGCATCTAGGGCTCTGGTACCTATGGCAGTAAATTAAATACTCCCATTCAGTGGGTCATGGAAGAGTGCACATCTCTACTATCACAGTATCTTATTTTCCAAATGAATTTTATGTGCAAACTGCCTATTTGAAATGGTTCCTGGCTTGTGAAAACTCCAACCTGTGCCAAGGCTTTTTCTAGCATTTTAACCATACAAACAGCCATGTTCTGGCACGGCCTGGGCACTGTTTAATTTATAGTTTAGACATGGAATAAACAATAGCTATGGGAACCCTAAGTGCCATGTGGCTGATTATATTTGGATAGATAGTGCCATTTAAATGTGTCACATCGCTGATGGCTGTGCAGCAGGAAACCTGGAGAAGCTGCGAGGAACAGGGGCCAGGGTTTTCCAAAGGGGCATTCTGGACTTCTCACAATAAATTAATCCATTGGAGTTTTCTGCTAAAAACTTAACAGCTAAAGTTAAAAGGAACTTTGAACATTTCACTGTTCACCAAAGTAAAAATGTCTGAAAATCATACCCATCAGGTCTGGATGTTGAACAATTCTGGAAAAAACCCACTGAAAGATCCAGTTTTACTTCCCACTTTTTGTACAAAGAGCCACAGTCCAAAAGACAATTGTAACTCCACTGTCAGGATGCTGTTTGCTGCACATTTCACTCAATGTGTTGGTGGCAGCAAAAGTATCATCTCTATAAAAAAAGATGTGGTTATGTCATGAATGTTATGACATGGATGCTGGGAGGTTGCAAAGAAGTTTTTGTTCCTGTCTAATTTCAGTTTTGAAACTGTGCTGAACAGTGCTGAACATTACTTTTTTCCACAGAAGTTTTTTGAGAAAAAAAAGTATTTAAAATTTTCACATTCCTGTGCAGTATATAATCACGCTGGGGACAGCAGGTTTAAATTCTGTTGTCTAGATGTAAGCAAATTGCCAGTTAAGCCATGTAGCTGATATCACGACCGTCTCATTAGGTAAAAACGAGCTTTTGAACTAGTTACAAAATACACTTCATTTACTTATTGCCCAGCAGTGTGGCTGTAGCATAATACTAAATTATAACCATACCTCGACTACGCTGTTAGAGCCTGTGCCAGGTACAGATCTTCCACAATATGTCCAAATGAAGAGCCAGAAGAGACAGAAGAGCTAACCATTTGTCTCATGTGGTAGCAATCCTGATCCTACCCTTTGGAGACTGTAGTATGCTGGTGTCTGAAATCTAGTGTAGCTCCTGTTTTAATGCAATGGCTAAAGAAGTCTGAAAAGGAGTAATTTCTCCCTATCCGATAAATGGTGTGCATTAAGCTGGTCTCTGCGGAAGGAAGAGGCACAGCAGCTGCTCAGATTTCATCTTGGTACAATAAAACAAGGTAGAAGACAGTGAGTGTTGGATGGGTTCCTTTTTACTGAAGAAAAGACACTGAGTGGATAAGGATTACTAATTTCTGTTACACCCAGTGGCTGAAGGCCAACTGCACGCTATGACTCATTCAGAGGCAGAAAAATCCCTGTCTGTGAGCACAGGCAATCACTGGGGTTGAGAAGGAGCTACGGTGGTACATGGTAACTAGTGTTAGCATACACCAGTGATGTGTATGAACATATACACAGTCAGAGCATCTGACATCATCTAATTGGACCTGTGCAAAGCCTTTGACACTGTCCCACATGACATCCTTGTCTCTGAATTGGAGAGACACGGATTTGACAGAAGGACCACTCACTGGATAGGAACTGGCTAGGTGGCGGCACTCGAAGAGTTGTGGTCAATGGCTCAATGTCCAAGTGGAGACCGGTGACAAGTGGTGTTCCACAGGGGTCGGTACTGGGACCAGTGTTGTTTAACATCTTTGTTGGAGATATGGACAGTGGGATGGAGTGCACCCTCAGCAAGTTTGCCGATGACACCAAGCTGTGTGGTGTGGTGGAGACGCTGGAGGGAAGGGATGCCATCCAGAGGGACCTTGACAGGCTGGAGAGGTGGGCCCATGCAAACCTCATGAAATTTAACAAG
>VZTO01023338.1:90966-146364 GCA_013400615.1 Syrrhaptes paradoxus | reverse complement strand
ATTTTTCACTGTGAGGGTGGTGAGGCACTGGCACACGTTGCCCAGGGGAGCTGTGGATGTCCCATCCCTGGAGGTATTCAAGGCCAGGTTGGATGAGGCTTTGAGCAACCTGGTCTATTGGGGGGTGTCCCTGCCCATGGCAGGGGGGTTGGAACTCGATGATCTTTAAGGTCCTTTCCAACCCAAACCATTCTATGATTCCATGATACCAAGTGCCGTGTCATAAGATGTGTCATTTTCTCAGTGTCATGCCCATGGATTGACCTGGTGGGAGAAGTAGCATAGCCATAGTGCCTACAGAAACAGCCAGGTACACCCAACTTGACTGGGAAAGAGCAGCATTAATTATGATGAGATTAGGCATGAAAGAAGACAGCAGCTCCTGAGGCATGTGATCCCATCTCCAGACAAAAGGGTTAGTGGGGAAGACATCCTAGATGATTCTGTTTTGCTCAGCAGCAGTACAATGGTCTTTCCTGAAAGCAGTGGAACAAGCAGCGAGCATTTGGACCCCATACGTGACGTGATCTTCCATCTGTGTGCCAGAATGACCTACCACATTATGTTTTCTAGGAACAGCAAGAGGTTAGAATAACCTCAGTTGTCCCTGGCATAGCCTCGGAGACATAGTACACTGACTTGCTACTGTTAGTCACTGAAGGCAAAAAAATGCTAAGACATGAACCTTCGTATGTTCCTACAGTCCCTGTGTTCAAAAGAATCTTGAAAAGGTCTCTCTGTCTTACTGAAAATGTCTACTGTGTGCTGTATCCTGAATATATGAGATTACTTTTCCTGCTTTCCTAGAGCTGTTTGAAGACCACAATCACCAGCATAGCAGACATTGAAGTTAAGTTGTAAGAGACTGGGACTTATATTTCACAGTGCTGGCATGTGGGAATTCCACAAGGCATTAAATGAACTTTCAGAAAACAGCAATGCATCATTTCCAGACCAGTGGCCTCACAGAGTGTTTTAGAAATAAATGCTGAAAAAGTGGTTTGCGTGGGAGATAAAAAGCCTGTGTCTGTCTACTGCAGTCATTCCTGTCCGCAGTGTGGGAAATCCCACAGACCTCCATCAACTTCTCACCATTTCAGCTACTGCATAATGACAGTCCTGTGATGCAGGGAGTCTAGGGAAAGAAAACGACAAATAGAAACTTTCCGTTTCATTAAGTGGTGGTGTTGTATGCATTTCTGACAAGAGAACATTGCCAAATAGACCTGAAGCACATTACAAAAATTTCCAACACAACCAGCAGAAATACTGCAGTGTGAAATACCACTTGGCCTGGAGGTTGGCTCCTCCTCTTTGTCAGTCTCTTCTTCACTGCACTCCTCTTTCTCATTCAGTAAAATCTCATGTCCCCTTGAAAAGTGTCTGGTGAAGTGGTGGAAAGAATGGACATCTTGGATTATTTGATAGATTAGGCTGTTAAAGGAGAAAATCATGTAGAGCATCAATTGATTGCAATTAGCACCTGCTCAAGGAAAACAGGCGAGGAGTCATTGGTCTTCATAGCTCCAAATGCCATATAGGTGGAAAGGCAATGTTGCAAGATATTCGTGATGATTTGTCATCTGGCCAGTACAGGCTGGAGTATGTAACAGGCCCTATTAGCTAGGCTGAGTTGTTAAGAACGAGCAAGTGTACAGACAGTGGAGTACACAAAATTCACAACAGCAATCATGCTCTTCCCGTGAGACTCTCAGGATATTGTGACAAAATCAGCCTTCCACATTTCTTCCTCCCCATCTTAATCTCTGCCCTCATCATAACATATCCATCCCATCTTCTTTCTTTCATAAAACTATAAACTACTTGCTTTTTCTGGCATAAGTCATCACCCCCCTAAACCGATGCAGACAGCTAGCTCCTGATGCCATCCGTCCTAGCTGGAACATGGCAGCTCAGCCCA
This sequence comes from Syrrhaptes paradoxus, assembly GCA_013400615.1. Taxonomy (NCBI): domain Eukaryota; kingdom Metazoa; phylum Chordata; class Aves; order Pterocliformes; family Pteroclidae; genus Syrrhaptes; species Syrrhaptes paradoxus. The sequence goes on along the minus strand of VZTO01023338.1, from coordinate 144,443 downwards.
GCTGCTCCTACCTGCATGTCCTGGTTTCAGCTGCAGGAACGATGCCAGTGGGGAATTATGGCACTGTAGTGTTTGTCAGGCTCTTATTGCAGCACCATTTAATAATGCTTGAAGCGTGACCTGCAGCAGCCCTGGTGCTTGTCCTGGCTTGTGTTGGGTCCCAGATACACTGTTAGCAGATGGTAGTTTTTCCCAAGTTTTGTCCTTAAGAGAACTGTTTTGTTTGGGGATTTTATTCTGTGCTTAAGGATCCACGTGAGCCGACCCTTTTTTGGCTTTGATCCTGGAAGTCTGGGAGTATTCCAGAGCCAATCGAGCAAAGCGCTTCATCACATACTTAACCCTGATATGTTCAGTTTGGTGAGACTCCTCACATGCCTAAGGGTTTTGCAGAGCTCTGAGCACCTTGGGGCATCAAGCCTATTACCCAGCGCTTCACCTCCCCGACCAGCTGCGTGTGATTCTTGGCCCTGGTGTGGCTCTGGGAAGTGAGCCATCCTTCTGGTTAGGCAATTGGCCAAGTCTGCTCAGCTGCTGTCCAGGAACTGGCATCTCCAGGGAAAAAAGAGCACTAATTCTTCAACTCTTCTGCATTTCACTGCTGGTTTTCTCTGTCTCATACTGCTCTTTCCCTCTTGATTCAGGAAACTTTGCCGGCTATAACTGCGGTGACTGCAAGTTTGGCTGGACCGGCCCCGATTGCAATGTGAGGAAGCCACCAGTCGTCAGGAAGGATGTCCACTCCCTGACAGCAGAGGAGAGAGAGCAGTTCTTTGATGCTCTAGACCGTGCAAAGACAACCATTCACCCAGACTATGTAATTGCAACTCAGCACTGGCTAAGTCTGCTCGGCCCCACCGGAGAGGAACCGCAAATTGCCAACTGCAGTATTTATAACTACTTTGTCTGGCTTCATTACTACTCAGTCAGAGACACGCTATTAGGTTAGTGCTTTTCTTAGCCAAGGGGCTCTGCAGGTAAAGTAAAGGGTGAAAAGTATCATTGCAGAACAAAGGTAAGTACGCTTAACGGAGTTGCATCACTTTAGCAAGCGTTGAGTCCCAGTAGGAGCAGATCTGTGGATTGAAAGAGTTGGTTCTGAGGAGCTGGTGGCCACCCACGGTTGAGGAAGGTCTACTTCAGACCTGCTGCAGTCTGGTCCTGGTGACCGAATGCCTCGTGTCAGCTGGAGCACACCAGCCACATTCCTGCTGCATCTTCCATCTGACAGAGAGGCAGTTCACGTGCTCCACTGTTGGGTGAACCAAAGTGTGGTCAGGCAGCGATTAATTTCAAGAAGATGTTCCTTGTCACAGGACAAGGTAGATGCAGCAGCAGCGGGAAAGAGGCTCTGCAGTTTTGAAGGCAGAGACCATGCAGAGATGTTGGGGACTGAGGTGCTGCTGCTTTCTTTGGCCTTCAGCAAGTCACTATTACAGGGTTTGCCTGTCTAACCGCAGACGGCTTTTAAAACCCAGCTCTCACAAGAGAAGGCAGCAGTATGGCTTTTCTACCTGGCAGTCCTACGTGCAAGCTGAACAGCCCATATCTACTTCCTTGCTAGAGGGTATCTGCCACCCTGCAGTGGGTTTTCTTCAGTGTGTCCTTCTGACACTGTTCCATTTTGCAAGGCTGAAAGAATCAGTCTCTGGCCTGGCAAGAGCAAAGGTCTGCCAGGGAATGGGATGGTCAAGTAGAAAGGGAAAGAGACAACTACCAGTGCTGCTGCATGGATAAACAAATCTGTATGTGGTTTGAAGCCCCTAGTGTTTGAGTGTCTTAGTTCTCATATGAAATAACAAGAGCACAATACAAGAAATAACAAGCACAATTTGAAGAAAATTGGCAAAGGACATGTTGAATGCAGGTTATGGAAAATGCTGAGGTTTTCTTGATAGATACACAGTCCAAGTCCTGCCACTGAGCAAAAGAATAAGATAATATGGTACATATTAGCGAGGAGCTAAGATTTTAGACAATAAGACTGCTTCTTAAAACCAAAATCCACTTGAAGGCATAAGAAGTCTTCACAATATCCAACTTTTGGGGGAATGTGAAGTTTTGAGAAGCACAGAAGCAAACATCCACAGAGGAGTTTGTTTCACTTGTCCCATGTAAGTGTTGTGGCTTCTGATGCATGCACTCTTTCCAAAGGTGCAGAGCCGCAGGTTTTTGTTTAAGTCCACTCCAGGCAATAGAACAAGGTGCTCTCTTTCTCTTGAGGCTCATCGATTGCCTAAGTGCTTATTTTATCTTCCCTTTGTAGGACCTGGTCGCCCCTTCACCGCTATCGATTTCTCCCATCAAGGACCTGCCTTTGTCACCTGGCATAGGTACCATTTGCTGTTGCTGGAGAGAGACCTGCAGGTTAGCTGAACAGCCTTTCCCTTTCCTTACGCAGCTTCTCTCTTTTGCTCCGTGACTTTGTCAAGCCAGCCAAGGGTAAGCTATATCCTAGGATAGATTCTTACCCAAACTCCCAGGAGTGTTTGCTCATTGATCCTTTCATGTTTAAAGTGAAGTTAATGCTTTCAAGATACTGAGGCTTGAAGAGTTTCTCATTGTGAACAATGATGTGAAGGTTATCATGGAGATTTTTTTTTTCATCTCCACAACAGAGTGCAGAAGATGTGAATTAACAGTATTTATTAATAAAATCAAAGAAACACCTGCATGTAAAGCTTGGTAACAGATATTGTCTGCTGATGTTGAAGATACCCTCCTAATGAAAGCAACTCTAAATATTGCCCCCTTTAAATGTGCCATGCCATACATTTAACACATGCATATATTTAGCAACACATTTCTAAAAGAAATGTATCTTTATGTGCCTGACAGTCAGTTGCCAAAGCATTGGCTCATTTCCATTTGCATTCCTTCTACATTGGCAATGTTACTGTATATCAGCCTTGCAGATCTCTTAATGAAAATGGTTGGTATCAAAATAGTTGCAGGATCTTGCTTGCATGAAATCATATCTAGCAAGCAAGCACAAGCAAATGCATTGCATTCTTCTGTTAATACAAGTTGAGATTCCTCCCCAAGGCTAGCCTTTCTGGAGTGAAAGCAAACCACATGCACAATGTTACCCATCGCCCACTTACATCACTCAGCAAGCCTCTTAGTTCCTTAAGGCTCAGTTCATCTCTGCTCCTGCTCTCCCCTGCCTGGTCTCTGAGTTGGTAGAAGGCCTAACACGGCCAAAACAAATGCAGGCGAACAGTAGGGTAACTAGTGGGAATGTTTTTGCTAGGACTGACTCAACGTTCCAATCTTTTGAACAGAGCTGGAGCATCACTGTTGAAATACAAAATTAAAAGCAGAATAACTAGTGAAATACACAGTGAATAACCAGTGAAACAACTTGCAGGAGTTCTTTCTCTTTCATTTGAAGATGATTCCCAGCTAATGCATTTCTGTCCATTGCAGCGACTGATAGGCAATGACTCCTTCGCGCTGCCCTACTGGAACTTCGCCACGGGTAGAAATGAGTGCGATGTCTGCACGGACCAGCTCTTTGGAGCATCGCGGCCAGATGACTCAGGGCTGATCAGCCTGAGCTCCAGGTTCTCCCAGTGGCAAATAGTTTGTAACAGGTACAAGAATATCTAGGGCAAGCTTGCATACCGACCAAACCTTGCTTTCATTCAGTACTGGGAGCATGGGCTCTCTCAGCGTGAGGGGCAGAAAAAGAACCGAGACATCTTTGTCTTTTTTAAAACTGGGAATGGCGGTTGGTTTGTGTGTAGATGGTGCTGTGTAAACTTCCCCCATGGTATTATGGAAATATATTTTTTTAATGATGATTCTCTTGGTACAGGTTTTTAGTTTCTTCAGTCAATTTGAGGCTGCCAAAAATCTGAAGAGTTTGCACATTGGCAAGTATATTTTTAAAGAAGAAATGCCTACATATTGGTTCTTTGTAACAAACACCTGGCTGATTTTTGGCAGCAGAAACAGAAAATTGTTTTGACATATAGGAAGCTAGAGATGGACTAAAAAATCTGTTCCCTTGTATTGGATGAGATCTTAACCTTGATATATTTAGTGCAGTTTGGGGACTGATTTGGAAGTTGCTGAGATTTTGCATGGAAATAAACACAGAGACAGCCAGGAACTCGCTGCCACCTCTTTGCAGGCATGTACTGATCTGGGTGAGGGCAGGGCTTTGATGTGCAGGACTGGGGTATTACAATACTCATAAAATGTTCTTCTGTCAGATCCAGGGCAGCACGCAGTCAGTCAGATGGAGATCCTGAGAGATCAGGGCCTTTCAGAAGATTTTCTATCTCTGAGTACTTGAAATTCTAGCTTTAGGTACCAGCTGGCTTTAAATCTTGCCCCTACTTTTTCCTCTGAGATAAACAGAGTTTTGTTTTTTCTTGAAAGCTGAAGTGACTAAACTTTTTCTTTGCCACGGCTAAACAAAAAAGGGGCTTTTGTTTACTTCAGGAGTTTCTGAAAATGCCATCTCATTTTATACTGAACAGCACAGATTTTTTTCACAAGTGTTACACTGTTTTTCTTATCCTCCTTTCCTCTTTCTCTCCTTGATATAAAGGACTGGCTCCCCAATATAGTAGGCAAACCCTGCAACAGCAGGATGTCCTCCAGGCCCTGCAAAACAGTATGTAATGCATTGCAGTTGCTTTTCTTCTAAAGGACATGAAGGATGGAAAGTGAAAACCTGTTTTCTGTCATTCCTTGCATTTTCTTAGCCTGTCTCACAGTGGGACTTTCCTTTTTATTTTCCTCTTTGTTAAGACACTAAAAACTAGTCCTTACCCAGGACTGAAAGTTCTTCAATTCAAAATTCAAAAGACTTTTTTAGACTGTCTGGCAAAAACTGTTCTTCCAAAGCTCTCGGGAGGGGACTAGGTGTGAAGGGAGTTGTGCTTGCCTTTTCTATAGCATCCTCTTGTCTGTTGTGGCGGGTTAGCCCTTGGCTGGGGGCCAAACCACACACACCCGCTCACACAGTCCCTGCCCCCACCCAATCATAGGGGAGAGAATTAAAGAGGTGGAGAATTCAATTCTGTGGAGAATGAGCCTGGCAAGTCTTGCTCTAAATTGCTGGTGGTCCACAGAGGCTTCAGAGTCGTGACAAGCTGTGGCGCAGTGGCAATCCTGAGATTACTTTAGGTCCCAGGCCACGGGATGTGAACCGAGACGGCTCAGGAGGTGTCAGTCCCTAAGCCCTGCTTTCTCACACGTACAGCTGGGGCCTCTTTTATGCTACTGGAGAAAAAGCCAACAAGCCAGGTGTCATCACCTTCTTCTAACTTGTGCCTCTTTCTGTTTCACACTCAGCTTGGATGACTACAACCGCCTGGTCACGCTGTGCAACGGGAGCAGTGAAGGGCCGCTGAGGCGGGGACCGGCCGGGGGCTCCAGCCAGCAGCTGCCCACTGCAGAGGATGTCAGGAGGTGCCTTTCCTTGCAGGAGTTTGACAGCCCCCCCTTTTTCCGGAATTCCAGTTTCAGTTTCAGGTTTGTCCTTTGGCTTCTGCAGAGCCGGCTGGGTCACGGGTGGTCTTTACATGCAGGTTTATCAGCAAGACACGGTTACTTGATGGTTGCTTTTACTCATCCACAGGAATGCGCTGGAGGGCTTTGATAAACCAGGCGGAGCCCTTAACTCGCCGATGCTGAGCCTTCATAATTTGGCTCACTCTGTCCTGAATGGGACCAGCATTCTCCCACATGCTGCTGCCAATGATCCCATCTTTGTGGTATGTCTTTTTCCCCCAGTGTGAGTGAGTGGCAGTGGCTGTGGCTCAGAGGCAGCTGTCTCACCACAGATTTGCAAAAGAGAATCATAGAATCATAGAATGGTTTGGGTTGGAAGGGACCTTAAAGAACTGAAGTGAATTCCCTAAAAATAAGTCCTTTAAATAGAAAAGGAGATTTCTTTTTTCCTCTTTACTTGAACAATGCCATGCCTGCATAATGGTCAAGTAAAGAAGGAAGAAATCTAAGGGTGATTTGTGAAATATAAGATAAGTTTCTAGGGAGAAGAGCTGCTATTCTGAGTCATGTTGCCCTGAATCCTTTCATTAGATGATATCTAAATGTAATAACTTATACCAGACAATTTTACAGCAATAAGATAAACTGAAAGGGGGGTTAGTTATTTTTTAGAGCAGTAAATTGAGTAGTTTGTTTCTTTGTTTGAAACTTCACAGGCTAAAAGGAAGCACATCTAATTTCAAGGTCTCTTGGGGAGCAGAAATAATTGTGATTTCACTGGTGCATTGGTACAGTGCTGCACTGCAACGAGCAGCACAAACAGCAATGTGCAGATGAAAAGCCAACTGTTGACTCTGGTTACTCATCTTTCTCTCCTAAAAAATTCTTGCCAATTTATTTTCCTCTTTGTTAGATGAAACTACAGTGATTGTATAGAGAAATTATAATACAATTAATTTATTTCTTACCTTTATTTTATCTTTGTAATCTTTTGTTGGAAAAATTAGCCCAAATACTTATGTAGTGGTTCTCCAGCTTATTTCCTTAATATTTCCTGAATTCCTTTCTTACACAACGAAATCTTCATTTTGCTCGGCTGTAATTTTATATGCAAGATTATTTTCCATGAGATATTTTCTAAGTTTTTTCCAGGGTGGTAATTAAAAAAACATACACCCATCAGAAATTAATTCGAACTGCCCCAAACATTTGTAATAGTTGTCTGAACTCAACTTGGAAACAACTTTCCCATATTCATGCTTTATAGACCTATAGACTCACTGGGCAAGACCTTGTCATGTTTGTGGGTACCTGGACCTGTGGAAATGGTGGCACACTATCAAGTGAGCATGAAGGAATCAAATTTCCTGCAGTTTTCCATGCCTCTTCAAACATGAGAGAGCATAAAATACATTTTAGAGGTACGTTCGCCTCAATGAGCTCAGAGGGTCTTCACCTGAGAGGATGGACATGCCCATTCACTGCAAGCTGATATTAAACCATCCGGAGAAAGAGCTTCTTATGAACAAGCATCGACAAGGACATATACTGCAAAATGTCCCATGTGGGAGGTCAATCTACTCCATCCTCATGAGCTTTCCTGGTTTACCACTCTGTAAATCCCACCTAAATTAGATTACCTTCTCTCTCAAAAGCTGCTGCTACCTTAGGCGAGAGTGTTATAAATGCTGTTGAGTTCAGAAAGAGCTTACTAAGTGTCCATGGCCACCCCTGGGTTTACAGGTTCTTCACTCCTTTACTGATGCCATCTTTGATGAGTGGATGAAGCGGTTTCAGCCCCCTGACAATGCCTGGCCGGAGGAGCTGGCTCCCATCGGTCACAACAGACTGTATAACATGGTCCCTTTTTTCCCTCCTGTGACCAACGACGAGCTCTTCCAAACCGCGGAGCAGCTTGGCTACACCTATGCCATTGACCTGCCAGGTACGTCTCAGTGGCGTGGAGGCTGTTCCAGGCCAAAAGATGAGAGCTCACATTTTCAATGACACAGACCTATGCAAAATGAGGCACTTTTTACAAAACACCGGGGTCTGTTCCCCTGCTCACTAACAATCACATATTATACCACACGTAGTTACAACTCACCAGGTAAGCCGTGGTAACTACAAGCGTGCATATCTTTAGTTTGCTTTGCTGAAAAGTGCACTGACCTGGACTGCTCCAGCACTGACGATGTGCTGCTTTGGGGTGAGGAGTCTTTGATTCTGGCTCTTGCTCCCAGTGCTGTTTATGCCTATTACCGCATCCTTTGGCCTGTCTGGCTAATGCTGGCCATTAGAAAATACTTGTTTTGCACAGGAATAACACTGTGCTGTGAATCTCATTAGAGATGAACTCCGTTAATCTTTGGATACCCTGGACCTGGGTGTTTTGTGTTATAAAACCCTGATTTTAAAGATTTTCCATGCCTGTACGTGCCATATGCCATAGGGTTTGCCTGTTCATTTGACATTACCTTTTACACAAATCAGATAAAGACAAAAAACAAGAAAGCAAAGTATTTATGCACAAAATCCAAAATTTGCAATACGAGTTCCAAATGTTTGTAAAATGCACAAGTGTAAGGAATGCATGAAAATCATGCTTCAGATGATTTACCTAAGATTAAATCTGAGCACTTTCTTTCTCCCCCTTGGTATTCCTTTGAGAGGAAGCAGGTGCTTATCTATCCTATGTGGCCAGAAATTTCTTCTAAATGCTTACCATGTATCTGCGGTTTAAATCTGTGGAGACTGTTTAAAGGTCTATAGACTGCAACAGATTGAAATCCTTGTCCTCATGCTGCATTCATGCCGTGACTTGTGGAGGCATGCTAGCTGCTTCTGCAGTGCTTTTCTCAGGGGTGTCCTCAGAATTTCCCCTGAGAATTTAAACTTCCCCTTTCATGGAGCTTAACTTTTCCTCCCCTTGGGCTACTGTCTCCCCTCTTGCTTTAGAAATGCAGCTGCCCCATGGGCGTGAGGTACCCAGAGAGGAAAAAAGGCAGCTTGTGATTCTGCTACTTCTCAGCTCCCACTTAGATCACTGTGAAGCAGCCTTTGGATGTAAAGTTTTTACATCCAAAACCCTTCTCTTTTATCTAAATATATACTTTGCTAGTTCTACTTCATGTAACCACATTAGAAATCAGCATATGCAATACATTGCTGGCTCTTACTTGAGAGATGTTGAAGTGGTACATTTTTGGACCTTACTGAGCTTGGGCATGATTGCCCTCAACTCTTTAGTAGAGACTGCAGATTAGTTTTCACAACATCTTTAGTCGCCTTTATGACCAGTGTGACAGCTCCTTGAGCCATCTGTCTTCCCAAGCCCATGTGTCTAACTAAATTCTAAATACGTGAAGTCCTTTGAGAGTTTTTTGTGAATATTTGGTCAGATGCAATTATTGCCTTCTCAGTATTTGTAGAATTATTTTTTTTCCAGAAAAGGACAGCAGGCAATTTTTGCTTCTGAAAGCACAAATGAAAGCACAAAATAAAGTTATTCAGCCAAATGGAGCAGGGCTATTATAAGAATGGGCAATATTATCTTAGAAGACAGAACTGGTTCCCGGAAAGTGGTTCAAAATCAGAGGATGCAATCTGGACCTGGTCAGCAGCACCACACTGAGCAGTGTTTTCAGTCAGAAGTTTGACAATAGGCTGCTTTGTGGTCTACTGGAAAATCTGAGGGTTTTCCATTGACCCAAATAGCTTGATGAAACCTATGTTGATATGTCTAATTTTGGCCAAATTAGATAGGAGAATGGTCTTTTTGTCTCGTTATTGTTAACCTTTCCTTTTCTCAGCACTTTAATTTGTATGAAAGGTTGAAATTTAAATTCAGCTCTAGACTTCTGTGGCAGGAGACAGCTCTGGCTTTGGTATGTGTGTTGGTTACATGGTGCATTACCAACTTCACCTGGGGCCAGTGGATCTCTAAGCCACACAAGTAATCATAATTATCAGGCTGTGGGACATTTTCTATCTTACATGTCAGTTGAGAAATGAAATTATGTGCTGTCCTCACTGCAGACATTTCATATTTTCAGGTTCATTTGAAGAAACTCAAATGTGGGCTGTCATGGTTGGATCTACAATTGGAGGAGCACTTCTAGCTCTGGCCACGCTTGTTCTGCTGCTTGTACTTTTCCAGCGCCGAAGGCTGAGAAGAGGTTTTGAACCACTGATGAATGTGAGCTTCAGCCCCAAAAAGTACATGGAAGAGGCCTAGTGGCCTCGCTTTGTTTCTTCGCTTATTCTTGTAGGAAGTGACCTTGATTGCCTTATTGAGATCTTAGCTGAGAGTTTATTGCACGCTCCTTTGGCAGCTGACTACATTGTTCTCATTCAGGTTTTCCCGTTATCTTGTGAATTGTAATATATGAAGTCTCTGGGTACATATGTGCAAGGCCCAAGACAGGCCAGTCTTTTTCATTACCAAACGTTATCTGGAGTGTGTGACGCTTGTAAGTCATCCTCTGTAGATTTAGATCAAGACAGCTAAGAATACAAATAGGAGAAAACCACTTAACTAATCAAGATAATTTTTCACCTCAGTGTGTTTTTGATTTCATTTAGCAGCTCTAAGATGTTCTGAAAGTTATTAACTCTACATGTATATTTGAATAGCATATTATTTTACAGTTATCAATAAATATTCTGAGTAACAGTCTTTTTTTTAAGGTTCAAAACGTTTCATGCTGTTTGACAACATAGTATAGGAACCCCCTGGTTACAGTTTATTTCAGAAGCATAATAAATTCTGTATTATTTCCAATCAAGTTGATGCTAGCAGCAGGTAAACCTCCAAACTCAAATTCTCCTAAAAGAAAATGTCATGGCTTGCTCACCACACACTCAGCCCTCACTCCATCAGGTGGACATGGTCTGCTGCTGTTTCTGCTGTTCTGCGGTGCCTTTGAGGGGTCTGAGCATACTTGCTCCTGGCTCATGCCCAAGATACTGATGGTTGGAACACTTTTTTGTACAGCTGCTCAGCCCGGCACCCTAGCTCCCAATTCACATTGCCTTTTGGGAGTTTTTACTGTGTAGGGACCACTGTTACTGGATGCTGAGGACACCAGATGAGGTGTCCAGAGACCTGTCTTGGGCATATGTCACATCAGTTGGACCCTGATATATGTCAGTAGCTAAGTCTGAGGTATCCATGTGCCCTTCTCCAGGAGATGTCAGTCACTGTCCAACACTACAAGACTATGAGTCTTCACACAGAATGATAGAATAGTTTGTGTTGGAAGGGACCTCTGAAGTTCATCTAGTCCAACCTCCCCTGCAGTGAGCAGAGACATCTTCAACTAGATCAGAGCCCTGTCCAACCTGACCTTGAATGTTTCCAGGAATGGGGCATCCACCACCTCTCTGGGCAACCTGTTCCAGTGTTTTACCACCCTCATTGTAAAAAATTATATCCATTCTTCCTTATCTTCCTTATATCTAGTCTATAAATCTACCCTCTTTTGGATTAAAACCATTACCCCTTGTCCTATTGCAACAGGCCCTACTAAAAAGTCTGTCCCCCATCTGTCTTATAAGCACCCTTGAAATATTGAAAGGCCACAATAAGGTCTCCCCAGAGCCTTCTCTTCTCCAGGCTGGACAACCCAGAATATGTACCAATTCATGCTAAATACTGATTTAGACAGATGCTGTTGGGTGGAGATTGACACCTTTTTGTCCTTCATGTGATACGAATGCCAAAGTCTAGGAGACAGGCTAGGCTGCTGTTTCCAAGAGCAAATGAGATTTTTCCATGGGATCACAGGACATACTGTGTGCCTAACTAGCTTCAACACCTTGGAGGCTTGGATACTGCTGTCCCAAGTGTTTTCTTTGCAAGCTACCCTGGTTATGAGCAAGTGGTAGTGGTAGTGGGGTAGAGGAAGGAGAGAGCCAGCAGAGAAACTGAAAATATGTAGGAAAACAGCTAACTTCTTAGAACTGATTCTGACTAAGATCAAATGAGTAGAACAACAGAAAGTTGCTCAGTTCTCACTTGTAAATTGAGTAGAAAGGTGTTTTCCTTTCCAGAAGAAAAGAAATGAGGGCATTAGACTGATACTATGCACATAGAAAATGCCAGGGTCAAAGATCCATGCGTTACTCTCTCCAGTCTCTGGGCCTTAGTTTAATAATTAGAGTTTCAAAACTGTGGCTGGTTTTAACAGTTGCTTGTAAAAATCTGGCTGAAGCAAGCTGTATAAAGAACACAACCTGCCCTCTCGCGGCTTCCTGGAAAATTACCAGAAAGCTGTTTGTTTTTAACAAGTACGGTCTTGGTCTAGGAACCAAGGAAAATCGTGTCCTTGGTGAAAGGAATAAGTAAACTTTCTATGCAATGTATAGCAAGGAAGAAAGTTGAGCATAGGCACATCGCAAAATGGTTGGAGGAAATCCTGTAAATTCGATTGTAAAGGTTGGTTTTGTGTTTTAATGTTCCAGTCATCCCAAACTAGAGGAACGGCACTTTTTGTAGCTGTGAGTGGTAGTAAATACCTGCAATCTGTTGTTGCATACATTGTACTGAAGCTATTACTGCTGGGTGAGATGAAAAGGGACTCTGCTGCCCCATAACCAGAGGTGAAAACTCCCACAGACTCCTAAGCGGAGGGAAACAATGCTGAAAACAGCCCATCTCCAATCTCCACAGAGCCCAGGACACCTGGGATTTTGGTCCTACAAATCAGTGTGAAGCGTGACCTGGGCTCCTGGAGTCTGTGTGGGGTGGGGGCATGGAGCGGTGTCTGCTGGAGTGCCCTGCCTTCACACTGCCAGCAGGGCTGGGCTCAGAGTGGGCACCGAAATGGGGACAGGGACACGGGACAGGGTGCCCATGGACCACCTTTGCCCATCACTTTTTCCTCTCACGTTCATAACTGAGCAGTCACTCCGCCCAGCCCAAGGAGAAAGGATGAGGGACCAGCACATCCATCTCTGTGGTGGCTTTTTACTCAAGACACTTTGCTGGCAGATGGGAGGTGCACTCCTCAACGACTTCAAGCTGAGATGGGTGAAATCATCACTGCCCTCCCACCCCCCACCTTAAAATAATTCCTGCTGAATTGTTGCTTTCTTTTGGCAAATGGCACTGAATGGCACATGTAACATGCAGCTGCAAATGAGATGTTTAAGCTCTGGAGAGGGAGAAGTGCTCAAAATCGTCCCTTTCTCAGCCTTTTTTATTAGCTAGACCTATGCAGCTTCCAGTTCTGTGTGGAGGGCTTTTGTGTGGATTATCTTTCTGAGGAGTTTAATTCTCTCCAGTCACTAGTTAATTGTTCTCTCAATTGGCTGTACTTGATCTGTGGGCAGCTAATGCCTCTTTCTGAGTCATCCATTGGGTCAGGTGCCCAATTTTTTGACTCCACAGTAAGCTGGTGGCAGCCACATCATCTCTGTCAGTCATGGCCTGTGCCTTTGTGCAAATGATTATCATGAAAATTCTCTGAAGGAATTAGTGAGAACCTGCTTTCTGAATTAAATTAAATCTCATTGCTGGCTGAATGCTTGAAAAGGAATCTGTTCTGATTCTGCCGCTGATTTAGGAAAGAAGCAATGCAAAGCAACCGCATCTTGTGGCTATTATTGTAAAATTGGAGGCTGCAATGCCATTACTGACCTGCTGGTATTAACTGCTTTCTTTACACCGCTTTTGGGAGAGAGATTGTGTGCCTGTGCTTGTGATGGGAAAAAAAGTGAAAGAAGAGAAGGAGATTCAAAGATTCTCAGCTAAATTTAATAGTGAAGATGCACACTTAGAGAACCAGGGATGTGGGCTGATGGCAACCAGGTCAGAAAAAATGGCACTAGTGCTGGCCATCTTTTTACATGCAAGCTGTCTCTTCTTGTGAGAGGGCATCTACCTCTTCCAAAGGCTGAAGAACCACAGACATAAAAAGTTACCTCTGCACTGGGTTTCAGATTAAGCAAAATGTATGAGCCATTGCATTGTATAGATCCATAATCATGCTCTGATACTAGCAGGGGGCCCTCCAAGGAAGAAACATGAGAAGAAAATGTGACCCTCAACCTGTCACTGAATAGGGCTCCAGGTATGCACCTGACTGCCTCATCTAGAGGTCTGGTTCACTTTGCCTGTCCTGATCTTCTTCATGGATCCTGTCTGCACTCGTGGTGATGCTACCATCTCCATGCATTTTCCGTCCGGAGTCCACTGTTATGCCAGGATAGATGGGATTTGCATACAGCAAGTAAGCTAGTAAATGTGACAACAAGAGTGAGAAACCTGAACATACCAAACTATTCAGCAGATAATAACCAGTCAGGTCTCTGCCACAGCAGGTGATCCCTCCCTGGTTGTCTCTCCTCCCTTCTCTGCCTTGCTCCCTCTGGCCTGTTGACAAACCCAGAAAACCTGGAGCAACTTCAGCAGGTAGGATGGAAGGAAAGTGTGGGTTGACTCCAGGCATTGCCCTTGGCAGCACTTCCAAGTGCCTGAATAAAGGAAGCAGACACTTGATCTCAAACTCAGATGAAGTCTTTTCAGCCCTTATCTCTGCCCTCAGGCTTTCTCACAGCCTTACAAAGCTCTTTTTTTTCAGCACTGTGGTGGGTCTCCTTCTGTGGTTCCTGATTTTCTTTGGTCATGTAGCATGTTTTGGATATGGTGATTTGCATTAGGTGGTTTGATGCCTGGGAGACAGGTGCTTAAACGTTCAGTGGTGTGGCCACAAAGTCCCCTGGTGTGGGTTCCTTCACTTGGTGATTTCATTGCTGCATCCCAGGCTGCTTGCAGGCCTGTTTCCCTGCCATCCATCTCTGAGGGTTTGGTCCATTCCCTCTCTTAGCACATTTTTTAAATTTCTGCCTTGGAAGAAGGTCTCCTGAGGTTTCACTGTCTTTTTCTTTTCATGCCTTTTGCCTGAAAATGTGTTTCAGCAGCCTCATTTTTATGTGGAGGCGTTATTGCTCAAATATCTGCAACGGTTTCACAATTGCCTCCTCTGCTTGAGTTAACTGAAAAGCTACTGAACATGTTAAATGCTCAGAAGCTGCTATTGTCGGGAATAAGGCTGATGACTGGCTTCTTTTGGGCTGGTTGCCACCAATTTCAGATAGAGCCTGAAGTGCTTACTAAGCCTCGTTCATTGTGTTCCTTTTTCGTTTTAACCAGAAAAGTTCAAACTCCAGCCTGGCTTTTATCAACAAATTCTTCCACTTTCTTTCACGCTGCCGTTTCCTACCTTCCCATGGCCAGCAACTGCTCAGGGTGGGGAGACCTTGCCAAAGAGCTGCCTCTTTCTGTGTTGCTCTGGTTGGCTGTGCATGGCGAGAGCATCGCAAGGAGAGACGATGTGCTCAGCCCTTGCAGACACGCATCAAATTTGCTTACAGTCCTTAGGACCTACATCAACAACTGTCTTTGTGGTTAGCAGGTGCACTCTTGCTTGGCATGCTACACTCTCGTTGGTCCCCTTGGCATAGCTATCTAGCAGAGATGAGAACAAATGGCTTCATTTAGAGCAGCTCTAAGACTGTTCAGATTCATGTCACATCCCCAGGTGGTCACATCTCCTCCCCAAGCCTGGAGCTGGAAGCTTCGATGACATGTAGAGAGCTTGCTTCTTCTGCAGATGTGTACACACACTTGGTGTGCCAAACCCCATGGATTTAGAATTCATCTCGGTGCTTTGAAAAATACCACTTGTGAAGGCAAAGCACAATCCTTCCCGAGAAAAGAAAAAGCTGGATCTTTGACAGAAGGAAAAATCATCCTTTTATTCAGGCCAAGTACACTCTTCCCTACCTCCTTTTCTTTTCCCTCCAATGCTTTCCCTGTGTAATCTTAGGATAAGTCTCATGATTTTGCAAAAAACAATGAAAGCCTTTGTTTTTAATGTAGAATTTTTTGTTTTTAAATGCAGCCTCCCAGCTAAAAATATCAGATCAGGGACATGACATATGGAGAGAGAGATGACAGACCTCAGTGTTCATTTATGCTATGTCTATCTGCTAGTAAGAAAGAAGTATACCCTGGTGGCTGTGCTAGGACAGACGAACAGAAAGATAAAAGGTATATTTCTACTTAAAACTGAAAAGAGAGGAAAAAAAAGTGCTACTTTTCATTTCAGTCTTGCCCTATCTAAATTTTTTAGCTTGGTCTGGGGATTGCCTAGTCATGTTTTTCTGATGTATACTTAATTGCATTATTCAGACAGATGAATTTGTGTCAGCTCGTCACAACAGACTGTCTCATGCTCATTTTTTGCCTTAGTTGCTGTCAGTCATTCAATATCAGTGTAGTTGTTATCTGGAAAGCACATCTCTAGTAGCATTGTACAAAATTGCTCCCTCTACTTTTCTCTAATATTCCACGATTTATTTCATTTGGAAGCAAAGTAAGGACAGGTTTCAGAGAGCAAGGTAAATGCAAATGGAATTTTATTGAACAATAAACGACTGCCTGGAATATTGACTTTCCCTGACAAGTTCCAGTAAGCTCATTTTGCAACCAGGGAGTGTCAGACTTTTTTCCTTCCATAATTCATGGAGTGTGTAGTGGAGCAGCTTTCTCTAAAATAGAAATCCCTTAGTTTTCAGTTCAGGCTGTGGCACGGTTAAGGAAATTTGAAGTTGTTTTAGGGAGAAGTCTCCCAGACATTTCAACATTTCAGGGCACTGTAACTGCACATATAGCAAAAAATTACTGAATTGGGAAACAAAGTTTTCCAAGCTTCAGGACAACTGGGAAAAGAACAAAAAGCTTATCCAAAGTTCTCATGTGTTTCTGTTGTAGTGCAGGATTATCCCAGCTCTGTGTTTTCTGCTGGGTGGTGCCTAGAGATTTCACCTCTGTTGGTTCCTCTGGAGTCTCATCCAGTCTCTCTCCTTGTTTCTACATCGCTTGTCTTGTCCTTTTGGCTCTTTTTGCCTTGCTTTGCAAATATGTGTGTTTCACCTTCCTCTAACTTATCTGTTAATCTTCACAACAGTGGGAGAAGATGGAATGAAACTTAAACCTAGTTGCAATTTTTAAAAGCCATTGTAAAATATGTAGTACAAATAGTTCCCCCATGTATTAACCGTTTGTATTGTATGTACTCTCAGTTACATCAAGTCAGGGTTACAGTTAAAAGATAGAAGCTTTTAACATCCAATGAAGAGCTGGTGAGGAGTTTCTGTATTTACACAGTTTTATTGATTGATTTGTATTAATTAATGACTGTACGAAAACTGAAAAAAAGGGAAGAAATAGAAACTTCATCCCAAAAACAAAAATCAGAGGCCATACTTGGTGTCTTTATCTGTTTCACTTTAAGGACATTTTTACTGATGCTCAGCTCAAAATATTTTTCTCTTAATATTATTCTTTGGCTCCTGGATTTCTCCTGTTTTCCTCTCCCCTCTCTCCCATACTTACCATCTCATCAAATAATTTATTTGCAGTAACTGCAAGCATCAAATCTGGCTTGTTGCAGTAGGCTAGTCCCTTCTCCAAGCCCCTCATATTTTGAATGCTCTCTCATTGCCCCATCCCCAGAGCCCCTGGCTGTGTGGGGGCTGCCCCACCTTGTGCTCCCATCCATGGGTTGAGCTTTGTCAGGTCTCAGAAGTGAGCACCATCAATTCAGCTGCACAAAACCAGGCTATTGTCTCTGCTTATAAGAAAATATAATTCCTTATGCAGATCCCAATTCCAGGGAAGATTTTTCTTGCATTTGTATCATATTGCAAGTACTTGACACCTGCATATTTTTTATATTAGCTTGGCACCTGTATTTGATGGCTTTCTGGTATGTCTGAGCTTAGCGATGCATCAGAAAACATTTTCTTAGGCTACAGTTTTTTCCTCGATTAGTGACAACAGTTGTTTGGATTTATAAATGTTTGCCATCTATACTACCCAAACATTCAAGTGAATAGATATGCATTTCAGAGATGCAAATATGATATTATGTTCAATAGTGTATTAAAATAAGAGTGTGCTAATGAATTTAGTAAAGCCCCAGAATTCAGTATATCAAGATAATTTCAGTGCTAATGGGTGGTTTTCAAATATCTTCTCTTAACAAGTAAAGGAACAGACCAGAACCTTTACTTGTCATTCAAATAAAAGCATCTGTTGTTTTCCAACAGTTAGCTAGTTATATTTTCACTTTTTGACATACTTTCTCACATTTCGTTCTCCTTGATTTTTGTTTGCATTCTGATGAGATTAAAAACCATAATAGACTTGCAATGTTTCATACAGTCATGAAACAAATATCAGAAATCTGGCAGAGAAGATGATCGTCATGGTATTCCTAGACTGAAGGGATTCAGTGGTGTTCGAATAAGCAGTTTGATTTTGGACACTTAACTGACTCAAATCTCTAGCAATTCACATTTTCATTCTGGTCCGGCAGGATTTAAAGCAAGGCACCATTAATTAATAAAACCTTACCTGAGAAAAGAATAATAATTAAAAGGAGTTATTAATTTTCAGATTTTCCATGATTCACAGAAGACTTTATGCACCATTGCAGGTAATGTCTCCTCAGGCAAGCAGAAGAATTTTAAATTGATGCTTCCACTAAGCTCTTCTATGATAGGCAATTGTTTTTTCCTCCTTGTACAGCATGAAACATGCACAGCAAGGTTTGCCTTGCATTAAGAAAGTAAAGAATACTGCAAAATTAGAAGAACCTGAAAATCGTTCTTCCAAGGCTGAAAGCTGCAAAATGTCGATGGTGTCTCTATTTAGACAATGAACTCCTGCCTCATGGTGAGATTCTGTTCACCCACATCTAGGTTTGTACCAGGTTAGGGGGGGGATTCAGCTCACTCAAATTTAGGAAACTGATTCTGTTGCCTAAATTTAGGCCTGCAGTGTCATTTGGGGTTCTCGAGACCATCCCATCTGGTTGTCCATTTGCCAGTCTGGAAGGGTGCAGGGCCTCTGCAGGTCCTGTGCCACATCTCCAAGCTCTGGGCAGATATCTTGGCTAGTCTAAGCTGCTTTAAGTGACACCAGAGAGCAATATGTAGGCAGCAGAACAAAACCCTTAAGCCTAGAACCAAATCAACAAAAGAATTTTAAGGAAGCTGTATTGACAGTTTAAAGACCTAGTGTGACATCTTAGACTCCATTGCAGGAATTAGAGTAAATCAAATTAAAATGAGAAACAGACCCCTCTCATTCTCCAGATCCCACGTTTGATTTACATTTTAAGACTCCTATATACTGGGCAGTTTTATTTAAAAAAATAAGGTGTTCGACAGTTGCAATAAAATTCTAGCATTAAATTAGATCTCAATCTGATTAACTCAGAACTAATAAGTAAGTTGAAATAACAATTGAGGATCACTTTTAAAACTATCTTACATACAGTTTCACCTTTTGCAAGAGAATAAATAAATAACTACTGCCTGAAATATCATCCTTAGATGTCATGACTTTTGACACTTCCACAATGTTCTTCACTTTTCTGACAGATTTTAGAGGAACATTGCTGGCACATAAGTATAGCTGGAAAAAGAACGCTGTAGAATGAACTCCTCATAAATTATTTTAAAGATTCATTTTACCTCGCATTCTTCAGTAGCTGACAATCATGGGATTAACACTGCTGGCTTGCAGAGAGCACTTTTCATGTTGCAGCCAAGAAAACACAAGACACGAGTCAGGTACTTACTTCAGATATTTATTGTAGTCCATCAGAGAATATCAAATCCCTGTTTTCAAACCACCAATATACATTGCCTTCATGGTGTGAGTGATGGGCGATGAGAATGAGAAGAACTGATGAACATGATCTAGAATTGTTTAACACATAAAAATGAATTGGACAATTTTAAGACAGAGCAGTTATAGTTTTATTCTCTATATGGTAAAGCAATCTAACAAAACCGATACAATAAAAATAACTAGAATGAATAAGGCATGTCAAAGTCTTCACTGAGGTGTCAAGTATATATATATATACATACAGTACTGAATAATAAGCAACAGGGTAAAAGATCGCCCCTTACTTTATTACTGTTGTAATTATGAACTAATAAAGTAAGTGTCATCAGTGTTGTTTGAGAGATAGACACCGAGGATATAAGCACACATTTAAATGTAGTGTTAAACTTGTTAGATATGCTCCTCCTTGTACTGGAGCTGATGGCAAACTCTCACTAGCTTCAGTGGAAGGAGGACCAGAGTGGCCGGGGAAGGCATTTCTGATCCTCCATTGCATAGTCCTCACACAGAGTAAATGACATTGTCCAGATTGCTGCAACACTTTTAAACTTTGGATTGAAAGAAGTTGTATTGGGGAGACCTTATCCACACACCTTGAGAATATTACCTCACCAAAAACGACTACATCTGATCACCTATCTTTAATACTTGGATTAATGGGCTGTGCATAAACCACCTACTATGGCACCCTGCATGTCTGTGATGGTTTCTCAGCTGAAGACGGTCATGAAACTTTCACACGGCTTATTATAACATGATGCCAGACCAAGGATCCTCTGTACTGTCAACGTAGAGAAGTAGGAACAACATATAATATATGCACCTATGGCAGGTGGAGAGAATATGTTTCCCTATTTCTGTCTGTTGATAGTACAGACAGTCGAGATCTCATGGCAATGGGTGGCAGATAGTTTGACTGCCTCATTGCTTTCTTGACGTTGCATGCCACAGTAGCTCCTTCAACTGGATACCTGTAGTAGATGGTTTGCATACGACTTTGTGTGCTGCATCAGTAAGACTTTCCTGACAAGCAATATCTGATATTTTTTCGCTGCGGTATTGCTCTCTCTGCACGGCGAGTTAGTTAATTGTGGATTCTATGTTCTAATGCTTTACCAATCCAATTATAGCAAGATTAATATAGAGGTCAATAAATTTTCTGGTTTAACTGAGAAAAATCTCTTTATATCTCATTATAAAGACAATTGGAAAAACAGTGTTTTCTAACATTTTTAACCCAGGGTTTTTGTGAAGATTCACTGATAAAGAGTTTGCTGTGATTTTGAAAAGAATATCCTTAAGATCCAATAGTTAGAATTAAAATTTCATGTAATGATCAGAATTTTATGTAATGGTGCCTTAACGAAAGCAAAATTTTGGCTAGTAATCAGTGACAATCAATTAGACTTTCCAACAAGCCATTGCAAATGTAAAATATGCACATGAATAAACAGTAGAATAACACTATGAGAGAAATAACTTGCCTTACACTGTTGACAATGAAAATACGTATTCATTAATATATGCATATTATGAAGCAGGGAAACTAACAAGGTATAATCTGTCTGGAAAGCATTGTGTGGCTAATGTTTGCAGGCAAAAGGCAAGGCAAATAAAATTAATTTTTAAGAATGCTAGTTATTGTCTCAATCTGTTACTGAATATTACAATCCTATCCTAACTCTCGAATGTGTTATAAGCACTAAAAAAGGATTTTTTCAGTAGGCAGCAAAAGAAAGTATTGATTTAGAAAATAAAATGTATGTCCTTTTGCAAATGCCTTTGTCTAGTAACATAATATTGCACCAGGCAAAATTGCCTTGGCTGAGCATGCCTTCCAACACCTATATTTCAGGAAGATGCGTTACAAAAAATTAGTTTAATAGGAGATCATTCATTATCTGGTAGTAATTTTAAGGTACATGAAAGAAGCAGGCGCAGCACTACAAATATATATATATATTTACGTAAAAGACTGTTAATACAACCCTTCCAACAAAATATCCCTGCAGTCAAACTTTTCTTACTAATGGACAGGAACGCAGTAGTTTATGGTTTAACTGCTCTGTGATTTCCAAATATCATCTTTAACGTCCTTGACATGACAAATTGTGAAAGAAACAAGCTTAAGAAACACAGAATTCATTATAAGTCTTGAGGGAAGAAATGGTATTTACATTACTGATGACTGCTTTGTGAAAACCACATTAACTGTTGTGCACTGGACTTAGGAAAGACTCAAGGGGAAATGGAAAAGCAATGGGCCGAACAGTACCGTCTAAGATTGTCTTGAAAATGTCAAACACTTCCCTTCTTTTTATCCACAGGGAAATCTGAATGCATTTCTACTAATCAAAATTTCTGGAGGAAAGTGTGTGGAAGGGAAAGATGTGGTGAAACAGACCCAGTGGCTGCAGGGGTAATCCATCGGGTATCGTTGTGTCACGTCATTCTTGGGTGATGGACACTGGCAGTGTGATTATAAATCCATAATTCAGTTAAGGGGGGTTTAATTTAATTTTAGAAAACCCCACCAAATCGGATGACAGTTTTGATCATCAGTATTTTACCCAATTAATTTTTGAAGAACATACTTTCATAAATACGAAAACCTCATCATTTAGCAATTATTGTAGCCTGAAAGGAAGGAGGTATGGGTTCTGAAAAGCTCAGTGAGATTTTACACATTTTTTTGTGTTCAAATAAAAAACCAAGAAATAATGAAATTCATAACAGTCAAGCTCCAAAATACTGTGAATGAGATAACATCTAGGTTGCTGTTTTTATTTGGATAGTTGTGGGTTTTTTTTACATTTTCCTTACTAGTACCAGCAAATCTTGCCAAATAATATCTGCATATTCACCCTTTTCCACAGCTATGTCAGAAAGTTGTAACAACACTTATACAAGCTATAGTCATCTCTAAAGCAGAAGTCCCTGCCTGGAACTTTCCTTCTTAGGTCTGTGTCGAGTGTTGTGGCAAATGGTGTCTTTCCAATATGATTTTATAGCATATGCACTTGAAATTTCCTGGCTTGTGTCTGTATTTATAGAAATATATATGTGTGTATATGTGTAGATAAATGTGTATACAGGGAGAGAGATGTACACTCACATATAGTATGTGAGTGTGCCGTTGTCAGAAATGCAAAAAGGAAAACAAAGTGGAAGAGCAGGACACCTAGAAAACCAGACACTGAATGGGTGCTTTAGACCTAGGACTTTTGGTTTCTGTCCCATTTCAAGTAGGTTGGGGAAAGAAAAAAGTTTTCCTCATTATGGTGTCCCAAGAGGGGGTGAAGGATATAGAGGAAGCTGTGCTTAATCATTTACAGCTTTTAAAAAGTTGTTTTCTGTCATAGCAAGCAGCTATTTTGCAAGAGGTGTGTTAGTGGTTTGTCAACATTATCCTGTATATATTAACCTTGCTTCCTCTACCAACCTCTTCGAAAATGTGTATTATCCTTTCATTGATGCAGCGAGGGCTGAGGCTGACAAATGACTAAGTGCATCAATGATTAAACCCCAAGGTTATCTTTATTGCAGTTCTCACTCTTGAGGCACTATATTAATCTACTTTCTGCCCTTTGGTGATGTACAGCTTCCGTATCACTAACTTTGAGCTGGCTTGAACCCTGTGCACTGCTTTCACCAGCCTTGGAAAAGCATCTGGGATGTCAGGAGAGATCTGTTGAGCTCCATCCCTTCTGCATATGTGCATTGAAGGCAGTCGCATTGCATGTTCATAGCTACAGTAGCTGACACGTTCAAATGTATTGTAAGAAAGAACATAACAGCATTGGGCAGCATACAGAACAACAAATGCACGTTGGTCCTGCGTCTAGTTACATCAGGGTTGGTTTGGCCCAGAAACGAAGAAGTTGTTATGCTGTGACTTCCCCTCATGGGTTCCCTCTCCAGGCTCCTCACCCCAGCACTGGCATGAAGAAGAGGCACCGTTGTGCCGACAAGAAGGACAGGAGAGAGTCTGGGCAAAGACTGGATCCTGCCCCAGTCTCACCAGTGGCATCTACCTCCAGGCACTTAAGTGAGGTGCCTAAATGACAAGCCTTGTCACCCCAGGCTGCCTGTGCAGGGAAGAGAGGTAAGCTCCTTCCCAGATATGGAGGTGCCCATCTCTTTTGACAAACTGCAGAGACCTAGAAAGACAACCCTGCTGAGCAACGTGCTCCCTGAAGCGCCTAGTGCTAGGTGGGATGACCCGAGGCCCTATGACACAGCCAGTTTTCATGAAGAGAGGTGAGGTGAGATGAAAAGGAGTCAGTGGGAAAGGATTTCAAGCCTGAGAGAACGCAGGGATTGCCCATCAGGAAGGTCTTGGTGCTCTTGGCACTGCCACCTCTTCTTGCTTCCAAGCTCTAAGTCTACAAGTGGACTGAAAGTGCATTTACAGCTAAGAAAGCAGAGCTTTCATAGTCTGTCTACTGTAGTTAGTAATCATAAGGCTGTGTGTGATTGTAGTGGAAAGAAAAGTCCAGTGTTGCATCCGAAGTTGTCATTACACAAGGCTATATACAGAAACAAATTCCATTACATTAGCCCTACAGAAAGTGATTTAAGGCATTTTACACAAAAAGTACTGGGCTCTGTGAAACCTATTTCACAAATGTATCAAAACATTTGTATATATTTTTCTATTTCTGTCCATGGTACATTACTTCTCTGAAGTTACAAAGCCATGAAGAATCTTTTCCTTGAAAGGTCAAACTCTGTCTTGCTACACTACTATATACATACACACACTGCCTATGCTGCTAAATCCTGTATTGTTGTAAGTAGTGTTTGGAGATGGGAGAACTTGGGATTTTTCTTTAACTTTCATTTTGTTTGGAACTCTCATAAAGCTGAAACTGTATCATTTAGTTTCAGGTATGATCTATAGACAGGACCTGCAGGGTTTTTTTCATGTCAGATTAGGCTGAAAAATTAAAATTGGATCTGTAGAAAAACAGGTTTAATGTTTAATGAGATTTTTTTTCAACCAAACCCTATTTCTGTCTAAAAGCAATTTTATTCTAAACTTGACTTGCATTCAAATGTCACCCCTATAAATTCACATTTAAGTATGTTAAATATAAATCTAGAAATACAGCATCAAACATGGAGCTAACAATTTGCATGCTTTCAAGGGATGTTCATACATCTGGAGTCGTAAAAGTTTAACAGGCAAGTATAAATGTCAATTGATACCCAAATCAAGACATCTGACCTACTTAAACAACACCCTTTCTTTGAATTTGCTAAATGTAATAAAATTGCTAGTGGAAATTAAATTATATCACTCAACAACAAAACAAAGTAACCTGGGAGGAATCTGTATATAAACGTCCATCAGTTTATGTAGTTTGACATCCCTGAACATCTGAATGCAAATTCTTCATTTGTAATTTTGTGTTCAGATTAGGTAAAAGTTGAAAAGAAGCTTCAGATTATTTTGGAGATGCAAGTCCTCCCTTCTCCCCCCTCAACTACACGCACATACTCACAAATGATTTACAAAATGCTCTTGCAGCCTCACACTCAACTAACAGCACACAGCTGAAACCTGAACTCCTCTGACTTCTCTTTGGGTAGATTTTTAAGAGTGATCACCACTTTGTAGCTCTTATAAGCAGACTAAAATTGACCGACTACTTAAAATTAGTCTGTGTTATGTAAAGACAGCAACAGCTAATCTGTAGTTATGTTATATGCATCTAATGTGATATACACACAGCCAATGTGAAAGCAAATCAAGTGAAGCCCAGAATGTTAAAATAAAATAAAAGGGGAAAAAAATCCAACACCAAAACAATAAATTACAGAACGGATATGAACTGTTTCCTGATGTTGTTATCTGTTCAGTTAATCTTGCTGTAGACAAGCCACAAATTCTGTGCTGTTGTGTTGGCCTTGCTGGCTCATTAGCACAGCACAGCAGACAACAGCAAAACACAAACTGTATGTTATAGTTACAAGGGAGAAACAGAACTTTGCTGCAACTGAATGAATGAGCCAAAATGTAGTCTATAAGCTCTAATAATACACTACATTGAAAAAAGAGTCATTGGGATTTATGTCAGATGATCAAGAACATACACCTGGCAGAACATGTTTAGAATAGAGAATAAAAGCTAAAGGAAGGATCTGATGAAGACTGGAAAAAAAAATCCAAAATAAGTGGACCAGATCTCCTTTTTGCTACATCCTCTGTCTGAAAAGAGAAGCATTAAGCGTTACCAGAGGCACAGAGATCTGGGGAAGTGAGATAGAAAATCCAGTGAGCTACAAATGACTGAAAAGACAGTTCAGCCTGGAGAAGAAAATGGTTGTAGGGATACTGGTGACTCAAAGAGAGATGGGACATGTGGGACATGGGAGGAGGAGAGCCAGACAGGAAGCTTGAGTTACAAATGTTTATCATCAGGAAACATGGATTTGCTAAAAAGTTTTTTTTTTTTTTTTTGTTTTTTTTTTTTCTTTTGTTTTTATTTTTTTTCTGGCATGCACCAGCTTTGATGAAACATTCATTTTGGAAGATTTTCAAACCCAAGATGATACTTTGAGGTGAGGAGTGAGGAGAGGAGTGGGGAGAAAGAGCACAGCCTACCTGTAACCTGGTGTTTGGGGTATTTGGTGGAACATGGGAGACCTCTACGAAACCTTGGCTGAATGCCTGGAGTTTGGGGTTCTCTGAAGCCCCCATGAGTGACCTCTTCATGCTCGAGAAGAAAATTCACTAGATGTGTAGTGGAATCGAGTCATTTCTGTGAGAGGTGTGAAGGACTTTCATGCCTAAATAATGTATATTTTAGGAAAAAAGGACTACTGACACAGAGCAATCTGTTTTAGGTAGTAAGTTCTTCCTCACACACCGAAAGTTACAGAATTAGTCAGAGTACCTGGAAACTAAGAAAAGAGAGAGAAACCTTGCAGCAGACTGCAGAAACACCACTGACTTGTAAAGGAATATTTAGGCCTTTGCTATGTACATGAGTGGATGGTTATAATTAGATTATGCAGAAAATGAACAGACAGTAAGTTGAAAGGAAGAGCTGGGCAGCAGTGAGGAGCACCAGCTCTCCCTCCGATGATTTCGTTATTAATTCCCCACGATCACATATGTGCTGTGTCTCACTGTGAAGTTTCTGCTCCCCTCAATCATTCCTCAGTTGTCTCTCTAACCATCTTGGAAGAACAAACTCCACCATTGGCAGGGACAACTTCCACGCCTAGGAGGCTCTTTGCTTCAGGTGATCTGCGTGGGAGCTCAGCAGAGCCCTGGAGAGGGATAAAAGCAGCTCCAGGAGTTGAGAGCTGTCTAAATGGCTAGCTTCTCACTTGGCAGAAGGTAAATTTCTTTCCAACTTCCCCACCACTTGGAACCAGAAGCCATATGCTTTGTAGTTTTTTCAAGGAAGAAAAATAATGCTGATTTCTATTTTAGAGGAAGTACATTTGTCTTCTCTGGAAATTTGGCTTTGGAAGGTCTTCAGACTAAAGGTCTGACAGATGGTACCACCCCATATCTAAGATAAGTAGTTGCCATTCTGTACCTCTTTTTCCCAATGACGAATGGATACTCCCTTTCCCTAATCCCTCCCAAGAAAAAAAACACAACTTCTTTTGGTAATGCATCTGTTCTTAGTTTAATAAACTAAACCACTGGATTCTGCCTTGTGCTTAAAATATTAAGCCTCACAGATTTCCTGGCACCAAAATAAAGGAGGAAAAGCAAGAAGAATTTTTTTTTTCCAGCGCACCATAAGATAAAAGCCTTTCATGCATGTTACACTGTTCAGTATCAACACTACATATTTAAATACAAAGGTGAAACGAGTGCTAATTGAAATAGTGACCCATTTTCTTGAAATGGTTTGATTTAGCTGTGTAGACTAAGCTATGTGACTTTCTTCAACTTCTGGACAGTCCAGAGACCTTGCCTGTTGGGGAGCTGGGCAGAAAGACTGCAACAGCTTTGGAATAAAGTTTGGAAAGTTACAAGCGAGGATGCTAATGTCTCTTCTTTTATGGACAATGTTGCTGTTTTATTGAGAATTAGAAATAAATCAAATAGAAACAGCTTCCAGAAAAAAGAACTTTTTTTTCTCCCTGATTATAGTAAAAATCTGTGTTAATGACAAAGCTCTCATTTGCTTCGTCACGGGGGCAGGATTTCATCAAGGTGCAATGCACAAGTTTGATATATGATTGCATGTGATGCACAATCAGAATTGCAAACTATGTAGTCAGTTTAGCAGAAAAAGTAGTAAGTGAACACTTCATGTTACGCTGGCAAATTACCATCAAGTGATTGTACGGTTTTATCGGTCAGCAGATTTAATAGGACAGACTGTTGGAAAATGTTCTGACTGGATTTGAGACCATCTCTCTTGCTGGGTGCTAGAAGTTTATTTTTAAAATCAGTTTCAAAGTTCTTGGTTCTTTGCTAGGCCTCCTATGCTGTTTAACAGATAAGAAAATGGTTACAATCATATTGTTTATATTTAATGTACCCAATTACCATGGTACACTGGTCTTTATAATAGTTTTATCAAAAAAGAGTCATAATGCTAATATNGAGGGAATGGGTGGGCATTGGTGGTTCAGTGGTAGAATTCTCGCCTGCCACGCGGGAGGCCCGGGTTCTCAGGAGAGAGGCTGAATGTATTTGTCCTTGAGAGTATCCTAGCAATAACTATAAACGTTCTTTTCTTATCAGTTTTCTCCTGAGCAGGAATCCAAAACATAGCTTCTTGCTAACTATTTATGAAGAGAAGGAAGAAAGGAAAAAAAATTAACTCTCCTCTGCTTAACCCACGACACAATCCATGTGAGTAGCTGTGGTGGAAACATTGCCCTGTTCAGTGCATCATCTGCCCTAATTTTCTTGAAAGTACACATTGCTGTGTCTGTTGTGTTTTGACAACATATTCTCAGCCTCACAGCTAAATCTTAGCCTTTGAATGTTGAATTTACCTTTGAAATTAGGGTTTCTGCAATTCTGTGTGATGTTCTACCGCTGTTAACAATATTAATTCTCATCCAGTAGGTTTGAAAATTTATGGGTAAAAAAAGTAAATATAGTGATTATAGTAAATATAACTTTCTGGTCTTTGAAATGTGGATTTCTTCCCTAATATCTGACGTCTGTCCAGACACTTGTTTCCATAATGAAATCTGTAGAAACCTGACTTTCCTAGTAGAATCATTCTATAACTTTCTGTACTCAATTTTAATGGATTATCTTTGGAAGTAAATTAAAAACAAAAACCACAACTTGCATCAGTGCTATAATTTATTTTTCATGTTGAAGTAATAAAAAAAAGTTTTGGTGAATAAGTATGGTTACATTTGATAATGATTCAGGGTTGGTTAGTAAACTGAAGGCAACTGCTGCTTGCTGAGACCCTGCATGCCCAGTCCATCTCCCAAGAACAGCTCTGTCTCAAGCAGCTCAAACTGGTTCACGCAGCTGTGGGAATACACAGCTGTAGTCATCCTTCCTAAAAATCATGCAGAACTGGAGTGATTCGTACAAGTGAGACTCAGATTTTGAGAGCTTTCCATGGACAGAGCTCTGTGATGCCCCTTAGGGAATTGGGATAGATCAGCCCTTACCAGAACCCGGAGGCACATGTTCCTCTGCTCTTCCTCTTTAGCAGGAAATCTCTATCCTCTCTTTTCAATTCTTTCTGATTGTCTTTTTTGAAATGCCTAAGTTTAGCCAGAGTTCAGGTAGTCTGCACTGCAGTTACAGCAGTGTGTTGCAAGTAGAAAAATCTGCAGTACAGTGAATGCTAAAAAAAAATGAGGACAATGTAAAATCAACTTAATTAATATTAAAATTGAAAACATCACAGGAGTCTACCACACTGGCTATGTTATTCATTGCATCTAATTTTTTAAAAGCCTCCACTGTAAAGGGACATAAATTAGCAAGAATTTCTTGACTGCAGAGCATAAAGGGTTTACACAATCAAAGGATTTTTTCCTTAGGGCTTAGGTCTTCTTTCTTTAACAGGTAATTGTCTTCTTTATCATTTCTTACTTTACCAGCTACTAACAGAAGAGAATTATTTAAATTGTGGCACGCCAAAAAATTACCTTAGAAGAAGAATTATTGGATGTAAAGGATGTGCAAATAGAAGCATTGGAAATTATATAGATTCTCGCATTTATGAACACGAATGCTCTTTCTTTTCTTTCCTTCATTCCCAATTTCATTTGCCGTGTAGATTTAATAGCTCTCTTAATCTCAGAAAATGCAATGTATGAAGACACTATTCAACCTTTAGGGACTATTAAAGAAATGTATGCCTAATACCTCACACAAAGGCATCTCCATCTCCTGATAAGATTTCACCATGCATAGTAGGTAAATAAGAGGAGAAATAACATGGAAGACATAAATTTCTGTCAGAACTCACATAAGACAAACACATTTTGGCAAAGATTAGTCTGGTTTGTTATTTCACCAGGCAGTGCAAGCTCCTCGAGTGCAAACAGCCTTCAGCAAACCCCGTAGGTCTTAGGGATCCCTCTTACTCTTTGCTCACAAGTCCATGGATGTTTACAAATAGCTGAGAACACCCTGGACATGGAGTTTGGCTGCACCAGCTGAAAACAGTCGTCAGATCAGCTAAATGTGGGCCAAGACTAACACAAAGACTCTGGGAGTCCATCAGCTCCTTAGCCAGCAGCGTGGAGCAGGTACAGCAGGGGACCTGCCTCAGAGGGCTTGGACTGCATTACCTGTCAATAAACTTTCAGACCTGGAATAATAATGTGGAAATAGTTACTGCTGAATAAACGCACAGCAGGAAAAATCAAAATGACAGTCAACTTGTCCTGAAACAAGGTTGCTGAGGAGGAGAAGCGTAGGAAGGATGTGTATATTGGTAGAAAGAGATGGAGCAGTGGAGAGTTCTAAAGGGCTCTTCTTGTAGAAAGATGCATGTGCAAGTTTGGGAAAAAAATTAAAAGAGATTCTCTGCTTGATACTTGCTGTAGCAGAGCCAATGAAACAACCTGTTAGAATTGGCTTAGACTCTGCTGGTTAACTTCCTGAAGGCATTAAATGCTGAATCATGAGATCTGCTCTAGAGGGAACCATCAGAGCAGCAGGAAGCACTGCTATGTCTGGTGTAAGACACGCACAATTTGGACACCTAGCCAGCGACTCCTGCACACTAGGGTGGGCCCACAGGAACAGAGCATTACGCTTTTAAGTACAAACAAATGGGAAAAAAAAAGAACGGAATACAAGTGGCTCAAAACCTATGCTTTTTGTTATTAGACATACTATATAGATAGTTTGTAAATACTTTTTGGTAGAAGTGCTTAAGTATATTTTGTCCTATCGTGCTGTGTGCTTTCTACTTTAATTTCATGCCTAAATCGATAGGTAATTATAATTTGACAAGAAAAAGAGATTGCAATGGATATGATCTACCTGCTCTGCTGTTGAATCGTAATGGGGTTGGCTGGATTTACAGTGTTACCACAATTTTTCTATACCATATCCAGAGTCACTGTGAGAATCAGGAAATAAACTTCTGGCAAATCGTTTCAACACCATGCAGAGTTGTCCCAGAAGCCCTTTGTCTGTGGTTGATGGAAGAGGGAAGGTTTTGATGTCTAGTTGTTGACACTCATTTGTCCAGGATTTAAACAGCTTCCATCCTGGGTCTTATGACCAGATGCAAAATAGGGAAACTCTATCCAGGACCATGGTCATTTAGGCAATGATTATTAAAGCAATGTATCCTTGAAGAATTTGAGAGAACAACTGCCATCACAAATAACATCTGTGTCCTTCTCCAAGCCTATCACACAAACTCACATGCCCCCTACAAATACACACATATGAGAGAGACTTTTCCCCCCACCCTCCAACCTGTTAAGAAATGGACAACTGGATATGTAAAAAATTCTCTTCTTTGATTTTTGTGCCTACCAGTCATTAAAGAGTACTTTTCAGAGCAGCACAAAAAAAGAAGAGCTGGTTGACCAAACAATTTTTTTTCTTACAAAGAAGTGTCAACCCTGAGCTTGTAATTAGGAAGTTAAAATCTGTGATTTAGATATATTTATATATATAAAAATAGATGATCATACTAAGACTAAAAAAGTGAAAGAAATCTCCATGTCAGTACTATATACTTGTTTGTTCTGAAATTTTGTAGAAGAAATCCTTGTGACACTGAAATTAACTGATATGAAAGATGTAGTTAAGTGTGAAACACACTATTGATCCGGTCACTGTTAGTCCATTAGAGAATTGCTGTCTTGGTAGGATAATGAACACAGTAGCAGAAAGTCCTAATCGATGGCAGAACAGTGACAAAAAGAAAGAGATTATATCACATGAGATTGTTTTCTGTCCGAACCCTTGAGGGGAGATTAGTCAGGAGCGTTGTTTAGCATTACCACCATGGCTGGTGGTGAGCTAAGTGGAAATCTGTGCCAATTGTATAACATGGATAAATACTAAAGGAAGCTAGGTGAAATAATGCTACTACCCATTTTTTTTTTACTGGGCATTAAGATTTAAATCCTAAACAACTGTAACACGTTATTCTGAAGCTAGTGGAGTTACTATCATACTAAAAGATAAACTTATTTTTCAGCTTCTCTACCTTCATACCAATCTGATGTGGTTGGCAGATGGAGTGCAAGACATTCACTGTTGAGACAGACTTTTGTGTTGGAAAAAAAAAAATCCAGACTTCCTCCCTATACCAATGACCATTCATTGATGACCTGAATCGTCTACAGAAGTTCCTGAAGGAAACCTGGCTGTCAGTGAAGAACAGTTGCATTTTTTTTGTTCCTTTCTTGTCTTTTTTTTTGTTTGTTTGTTTGTTTCATTGATATTCTGTTGAAATTCAGCAGCCTTGAGTCAGGCCTGATTCAGAAAGAAAACTTTTCTTGGTTTCTTCCCCCCTCTTTTTTCTCATTAGGGAAAAACACACACCATAAGATCCTTTTTAATTTTTGCAGCATAAAAGGAAATGAAGCTCAGAAAATCTCCTGTAATAAAGGTTTGAGAAAGAATTCTCCCAAGTGTGGATATCATCTTCAGATATATCTGAAAAAAGCAGGAAGCAGTTCAGTCTGGCACCTGGTACTCTTTGGGAAAACAAAAAAAGGGAAGCAGGTTGCAGTACTGCTCTCTTCTTGTAGAAAACTGCAAGTGTTTGTGGCATGGTCCATTGTCCAAGACTATAAGAAAAGAAGAAAGTTGGCTGTTTCTGTAGCTAAAACACAGTTTCTCTGACCAGATCCAGGATTATCTCCACTGTCTCTGCAGTACAAGACTGATGAACACGATGAGCAATGTCTGCGGTGACCAGCCAGGCTGTGTGGCTGACGCCTCCACCTCCCTCCTGTCGGAGTCAACTGGTGGGGCTTCGGTGGTGATAAAATCAAACTCAGTGGGACAGATGTCATCCGTACAGCCACTTCCGCTGCCTGAACCACTGGTTTCGTCACCTGGCACAAAGGAGAGAGGGAAACAACATGAGGGCCATGGGTTACAGTGTTCGACCCTTTTCTCTGTTCCCATACCACCCAGCACCCCCATGGGGATGAACACCTTGGGAACAGGAAAATGGTGGTGGTGCTAACTTTTGTTCAGTAAAGCATCCAAAAGAAAGCCACTGTGATTTAATTAGATGACTAAATGCTCTTCTGAAAAAGGAGTGGACTGAAAAAAAATTACGAAAAGCCAAATATATAACTGGAACTTCATGGGACAGAAGAAGACTTTATGTTGTCAGCAGCACAGAGCACAAAGACCAAAGAAAGCCATTGCTTTGGAACCAATTTATAAATGTGTTCCAAAAATATATTTATATAATGACAGTTAATGGTTTCTTACTTGTATCCTGGAAGTTGACATCATTTCCATTATACGCATTCTTCAGTTTGTTTGTCATGACACGTAAGGCCATGATTTGTTGTCGAATGAAAGTATCTGGCCTTGTGATGTCCACATCTACTTCTGGATTGTTGATCTGGTTGGTCAACCCATCATTCATAATCTCAGGCAAGTATCTATATAGCAGGATGAATGATTAGTTTAAAATGCAATAAGTTTCAGAGATAAAAGACTGTACGGTAAATGCTATGCTAAGCAATTTGACACTGATAATGATTACACAGTTCTTAAACAGCTCCAGTGAAAACATTTTTAAAATATGGTTTTTAATTTTACAGACTCTAAAGGATCTTTTTAGTAGCTCAGCTGCATGGAGAGCAGAAAGGATTTAAGCTCTCCAAGCTCCTAACTCTTTATATACTCCCCAGGAAGTGCACTGGCTCTGTGAACTATGGAAGAGGTTCACCAGCCAGCAGTAAGTCACTGCATGTTCAGATCCTCTGCTGATATGATTGGTTGCACACTAAATTAAGCACCTAACTGTGCATTCTTCTGTTTTTATTTCTTCTTGCCTAAAAAATATGAACTCCTTTTTTATATATAGCATATTTGTTGTTCTGAGATAGATTAGAAGGCTATCTGGAGGCATTATGGCTCTCCTTGTTTAAAGGAAGTAATCAATTTTCTTCTCCAATTCTTCCTTACATTCCTTTTTTTGACCACTGGGAACATTTCCAGCCCATCCAAGATGCAGGCCCATAAACAGTGTTGAGCATCTACCAAACTCTGCTATTCTCTTTGGTCCTTACTCCTTACAAACACTCTATACCTGCATCTCCCGTGTGCTCTGTGCATAGCATATTCAAGGTATGGCATTTCCTACCCATCCACACATCTGAATTGTTTATTCAGGCTCTTTGCTTATTATTTCTTGGTTACTGCAGCATTCTCTTCCCTAACCCCGGCAAATGCAGTCTTAGGCTGCTCACCAGCAGCAAGTGTGCTTTTGCAGGTATCTCTCCCCTACAAAAAACACTCCCTGCCTCCGGTCATCCTATGGTAAAAGTCTTAACAATCTTTTGTTAAATACTCACACTTTGTTCCCTGCTGCTCTTTGTCCTCAGGAAACTCTCCTTATAGGCATCTGGAAAGCTACCTTTTTCCCTTCTTTGAATCTCTGTTAAAAATTATCTGTGCATTTTCAACCTGCTAGGCTAATAAAGGACTGGCATTATTTCTCTGTGCTGGCATGGGATCCTCCATCTTCTCTCTCATTTGTCTTTATTTACCTACTGTCTTTGTCTTACATTTAGACTGGAAGGAATTTGGGGCATGTCCTGGGTTAATCTGTGACAGAGTTAACTTTCTTCATAATAGCCAGCAAGAGGCTGTGTTTTGGATTTGTGCTCAGAAGAAAGCTGATAAAAAGTGATGGTTATGTGGCTGCCAAGGTCTTTCAGCTTCTCAGGCTGTCTGCAGACCGGAGAAGCTGGGAGGGAGGACAGCCGCAGTTACTAGCCCAGGATTTGATCTTAGGTTCGGGATTGAGACCCAAAGTGGCCAATACTCTATTCCATAACATACACGTCATGCCCAGTATATAGGTGAGGACCCTCTGGAAGATTGGCCCTTTTTTTTGGTTCTGGATCTCCTTTGCTCCGTGTTGTCTCACTCCAGGTGGTTGCTCTCCCAAGGCCTTCCCCCCTCGATGCTCGGACTGTTGTCAGATCTACCCTTTGTCCATGTTCTTTACCAGGATATGATCTATTTTGTAACTAGTTTGCATACCAGTCTATCCTACTGATGTTTGTGGGACTCCTTGTGTTGTTATGTGCTCAGCCAGTAATGTTATCACAGACTAGCCTACCCATGGCAAACTTTCATGATGTCTGATACCAAATATAGTTTAAGAATATTTAATTTCATTCTCACTTGTGCCATCTCAATTCTATATCAATATTCAAATTTGGCATTGGTGCCAGTGTTATGTTCATATTGGTCTGGAAAATAAATATATCCCTTCAAAATACATGTGAAAGTAAGGGAGAAGAAAGGACTTTCTCTGCTGAAGCCATGGTTAAGGGAAAATAAGTTTTGTACTGCTTCTGGAGGTTCCTAAAATGATGACTGCTTTGCTGCACTAGGGAAGGGTTTAGTCTCATTGTAATGGGTCCTCGCTTTGCAAGATGAGGCTCATTTGTCATCAGTGGCCTTTGAAAGCTTACCTGAGAATAATCCTGAGAGAGTGTGAATATGTAAGAACAAAACATGACTGCCAAAATTACCCAGCTTCAAACTGCATGTCCTGTTGTTTCACTAGTACCATACTGAGAAATAACAATGCTGTAGGGATCCCATCCAGGTTTAACTACAGTGAGAATACAGAGCCACCTCCCCCAGTATGGAGGACTGCAGACCGTAGTGTTATGAATCACCAATGATAGAAATTGGAAATAATTCTGCAGAGCTGCCTGGAGGCAGCAGGACTGAGACCTTGGCATGCAGGGAAGCTCTGGGCTGCAAAGGAACAGCACCTCCATCTGTCACACGTCTCTACAAATGAAATGGCTGCTGTAGATAAATTACTCAGCCCAGAAGTAAATCAGCAATTTCAAGGTACAGTTGATTAAAAAAGGTAGGAATGTAAGAATTGCCCTCCTGGCTCAGAGAGAATGTCCATCTTGCCTTGTATCTTGTCCATGACAATGGCCATAGCTGTTAGCAGCTAGAAGTGATTTGAAATTGCTGAGCGTTCGTGTGGATTGCTTTCCTTGTTTATGAAGGGTTAGTTGCTCTTCATTGCAAGCCATCCATGAGAAGCTATGACTAGCCCTGAACGGCAGTTCACAGTCTTTCTTTGACTGATTTATGTTTGATTTCATCTTGCCTTATACTCATTAATAAAAGAAGAATGTACTGACTTCTTAGTAAGCTTTTCATGTGGAGAGAACATGAGTTAGGAGATCTAACACAGTTAGAGAGTGCTCTGCTGTGTGCTTTTTATCGAGGTTCATACTCTGCACTGCGATCAGTGTGGATCTAGTGTCCTTCTGACGACCATCTAACTTGAAATGGGCCAGCCCATTCAGTTCTAGGAAGTGACTCACACCCCTCCCAGTATCTGCCTCAGGACCTGGCGATCCCCAATGCATTCCTGGCATGGAGGGGTTAATGTCTCAGGAGAATGGTCCAGTGCACATCACCTAGATGTGTAAGGGAGCCACACTGGATGTGGGTCACAAGAAACCCTTTGCCTTATGATTGCTTAAAGGTTAGGTGGATACTTTAATTCCCAGGGGAATAAGCCTCTTGGCATTTAGGGCATAAGAACAAAAGCATTAGAGAGGCTGAGGATTCATCCTTAGGTTTATACAGATACCAAAACTTGTATGTCTGAATGCAAGTGTCTACAATGAGCTGTTGGAGTGGGTCTAGAGGAAGGCCATGAAGATGATCGAAGGGCTGGAACACCTTCCCTGGGAGGACAGGCTGAGAGAGTTGGGGTTGTTCAGCCTGGAGAAGAGAAGGCTCTGGGGAGACCTTACAGCAGCCTTCCAGTGCCTTGAAGGGGCTACAGGAGAGATGGGGAGGGACTTTTTTCAAGGGCATGTAGTCACAGAACAATGTGTAATGGATTTAAACTGGAAGAGAGTAGATTTAGACTAGATATTAGGAAGAAATTCTTTACTGTGAGGGTGGTGAGACACTGGAACGGGTTGCCCAGGGAAGCTGTAGATGCCCCATCCCTGGAGGTGTCCAAGGCCAGGCTGGATGAGGCTTTGAGCAACCTGGTCTAGTGGAGGGTGTCCCTGCCCAAGGCAGGGGGTTGGAACTTGATGATCTTTAAGGTCCTTTCCAACCCAAACCATTCTGTGATTCTATGATTCTGTCCCACTCTCACCAGATTTAGTCAATGCAAAATCTACTCAAAACTAGCCAGGAGTTTATTCGTCAGTGGAGCGGTGGACAACTGTTGGAGTCCCATGTGCCTTTGGCTAGGTGACTAGTTCATTAGATTTCATCTGCTGGGTTTTAGTTGCACAAACACAGACATCTGGTGCCATTTGAATGCTCTTTGTTATTCCTCCTCTTCTCGTTACTAGCCCTGAAAGGTGTGGCTTTCTGATAGCTCCTGCATCATATCTACAGGCTTGAGGGGGAGTTCTTGTACATCTGGGGCATCTGAAATTATATTAGTTGTCTTTCTTTAGACAGCTGAATTGAGTCTTGAGTGCCACTTTAGCCACCAAGCGATATGCTGCTTGGCGTCCTGCTGCCACTCCAGCGTGGTTTAAACAACACGTAGGTCCAGATCTTATTTGCCAGCTCCATGAACGTGTCTTGACTATTCAGATCATCTCATATATCAGTAGATAACTGTGTTCTGGCAGT
Organism: Syrrhaptes paradoxus; assembly: GCA_013400615.1. Classification (NCBI taxonomy): domain Eukaryota; kingdom Metazoa; phylum Chordata; class Aves; order Pterocliformes; family Pteroclidae; genus Syrrhaptes; species Syrrhaptes paradoxus. Next base: position 106,986 of record VZTO01023338.1, on the reverse strand, counting down.
TGAAAACTGCCTCGTTGACTACACTGACAGAATGTTTGGGCTGTCTTCAGGCACCTTAACATTGGTGATTTTTAAAATGCTCTGGCTGTTCTTGCCCAGGCTCTGGTCCAGATGGGAGGTAGTGTCCTGTGTCATATTAATATCAGACATGCTGGAGAGTCTCAAATGACACTACTCTTGGTTCGGCAACACAAATGACTCCCTATTGTCTTACCCACAGGCATCTATTTTTAAATGAATGAATTTACATGCCTGAATGTGAAGCAAGATTCTGCCCTCATTACTGAACAATTCACCTGCTTTCTCAGGGAAAAAAAAAATAGAAAAGCCTATATTGAATGTAAATATCTTCGAATTGTTTTCCTTTCTTGAAAGGACTGGTACAGGTATGGGAACATGCAGCCCAAGGTGTTTGGTGAGTGACAGCCTCTGAGATGCAGCCCGGTACATGTTCTAACAAAAGCATTTTGATGTGTGTGGGGTAGGGTTAAGTCATACCAAATAGGAAGCCATGTCTTGGGACCACTTTTTGACAGAAGATTTGTTGCTGGCTGGGCAAAGTTGTTGAACACAGCTGCTTTTGCTGCGGTTCTGTACGTGGAGACACCCCTGTGAATTTTAAGCTTTGTTGCTGCTTCTGCTCTTGTTAATGATCTCTTGTACGCCTGGCCATTACAAGAACTGTATGCCCATTATAAACAAAAAGAAGAGAAGTGCCAACCTGAATCAGTGTCTGTTCCTTGCATCCTCCTAGCAAAATAAAAAATAATCAGCTTTCTTAGCCCTCTGAGTATAGAGCAGCTGAGCAATACTCTTTGTTTTCTGCTGTTTGCTCCTTGCTCAGCTCTGTCAGGATTTTAGTGTAATTTACATTGTTTTCTGAAATATTAATGCTTTCTGTTCCTCTTAGCCTTTCCACAGTTCTTGCTTGTCTCAGCAGACGCAACAAAAATGTCTTTTGGCACATCACAGCCAAGCACCACAAAGTCTATTTAAAACCACTTTTTTTTTTTTTTAANATTTCAATTCATTCATATAAAGGCTGTAGCTATGAAAAAACAACAAAAAAGGAGGAATCCTCTGTTTTTTAAAAGACATTTGCCTTAAAGGGCAGCATTCTCCATATTTTGCTGCGGCAGCAGCTGCTTACAGTATGACTGGAGCATCCCACCTAGGCAGTGCTGGAGTTTTTCCAGGTGTACAGCACAGGCTTACTCAGGCTGGGCTGGGGAGAGACAGTCACATCTGGTCCAGGAAGATAAGTGCAGTGGAAAATTGGTTTGTTTGGCTAACTAGATCACCTCATCTGATTCTGTTTGCTCAGGAAGTAATCCTTATAGGATATGTTGGATATTTTCAGTTTGGGTTGGTGTTAGTTTTTTTTTTTTTTTTTTTTTTTTTTTTGGATTAAANTCTCATTGCAAGCCTTGCTGGTCAGCAATGAGCAAATTTCCCAGGGCAGGCACTGATCTGGTGAGTCGTTCTTCCCACATGAATTTTACCAAGAATTAAAGGCTCTCTGCCAGGGAAGTCTGCACTCACCTACCTATGGCAGGAGAAGAAGGGAACTTCAAGCCAGCTGAGACTCTCTCCTGTGTTCGATTTGGTGAAATACCTTGTAGTTTTGAGCTAGACATTGAAAATTACAGTGTTCTTTTTATTCCTTACCTTTCTCTCCTTTTTTTTTTCCCTGTTAATAATTACTGTCTGTCTGATTCTATTTCTTCTTCGTTGTACTTGGAGTATCGATAGGCTCTTCATGGAAAGAAACGTAGGTCGCATCTCTTCCATAGATTGCAGTCTTCCAGAGCTAAGGCATATTAGTAGGTCTATAGTCCTGGAGAGCATGAGCACCAGGATGATAGTGCATGACCACAATGTCTCACATGGGTTGATTGAAACGAGTTGGTTGGAGAAATTCAAGGTTCTTCTGATGACCAGAGTGGTTGAAGATTTGATTACTGTTCTCACTTCAGTAAAGGTCACTTATTAGAGGGCTAATACCTTGGATTTGGTTTAACTCCTAAAGCTGAATTCTTTAATTCCTTAATTTCTGGACAACAGCAAAGAGGTTATGAGCTGTTGTTAAGAATTTGTGTGCATATAGGAAGGAGCTAAACTTTTGAAGTTTGGTTTTAATGTTGTTTTTTAGATCCTAAATATCTTCAAAAAATCTGTCTTTCTGCATCTGGCAGAAGACATTAATTCTTTAAACATAAAATTATGTTCTTTTGTGAATACAGATATGATGGGGGAAGTCCTGCTGGGCATCTCTCTAAAAGGCACTTTGTCTGAAGTAGCTATTATTAGTATTTTTAATATGGATTTAAAAAAACCACAGAGATTCATCCACATAATAAATGTTTTCCCATTTCCACAGCACTTGGTTTCTACCTGATGTGACCTGATTAAAACTACTCTTCATACAGGATCAGCAACAAGTCAAGTGCACCCTTCCAGAACACCAAATGGATGACTCTGTTACCCCATGATTATTCGCAAATTGGTGACCTTAATTTGGTGACCTAGTGTCACTGTAAATTAATCATGGTAGCAAAGTGATACATGGGGAGTGTAATAACCACAAGCGACCTTGGTGTAATGCCGCTCTCATGGGAAAGCCTAGCTTTCATTTTCTGTGATCTCAGATTTGTAACTCCTTTCCCCTGTAAAAGCAGCACTGAAAGATGATGTGTAAAATGAAACATGAGGTGCAACGTCTATGTGGCAGTTCAGTTTCTAAGTCTTTATATCGCCACAGGATCTGATCAAAAACCAGCAACAATCTCCTCTCTCCAACAGTAGTCAACACCATGATGTCTTCTTATTTATAGTATTAATGTCTAGTAAAAGAGGAGGTGGCTAAATTTCCTCTTTTTCTATCATAAGCTGTTGTAATATTCTCTGGAATTCAAAATGCAACTCTTCATATAGCACAGGGGTGCTTATGACAGGTGGCACATGGACACAAATAGATATATGCATATTGGCCAGATTTTGCCACCCTTGTTCCTGTGAACTGGCCTTTTATAGCAGATATAGAATCACAGAATCATAGAGTGGTTAGGGTTGGAAAGGACCTTAAAGATATGTGAATGAATAAAGATATATGAATCAGTATGATCAAGGAAACATTTATGGTTTTCCTTTATGCTTCAGTAAATACCCTTGTTCACCAGCCAAGGGTGATTTTGCATCTAAAGCTAGTTATTTTCAATAATATTTTCAATATTATTTCAATTACAGGCCATGGGGCATTCTATGGTATCTCTCTGATTTATTGCTGTTTTCTTCACCAGATGCATTTATTGAATTCTGTTATTAAGACTATGACTGTACATTTCCTTTGTGAATGGATATGAAACAGAAACTGGACAGAGGAGCAATGGTTGGTCCTGCTGAGACCATATTTTAAGGTGACGCTTTGAAGCTGTGATTCCATATCCAGTTAAATTAACCAAGGAGATTATCCGCAGAGGATAGCTCTTCTCAATGGCTCCAGAACACTAAACTCAGAAGGCATAATGAAAATAACCAGGCTTCTCGTAAGATAAATACTGCAAAAGGAGACTGAGAAACTACATACACAAAATGTACCTATATAACTCCCAGAAAATGTGGAAATTGTGCCAGAAGACAGCTCAAAAGTATCCGACATGGTACAAACACTAGCGTTGGTCATGGAAACCAGGAGGGATATTAGCAGGTTTGTTTGACTGCTGTTTTGTAGAAAGAGTAGCAAATATCTCTTATTAGTGCATGCATCCTGATGTGACATGTGGCATCCAGCTGGGAGGCCTGGAAACTCCATTTGACTGCTGCAGCGCATCAGCCTGGGGTCATAGCTTACAAAGCCCACTGACAAGAAAAGATATTATAAAATAAGATAAAAAGACATTTTAATTCCTCTGTTCACGCTGTTCCTTTGTGGTGAGCCCTGTAATAGCCTGATGCTCCTCCTAGCCATCCTTCTCGCAGTCCCCAGGGGCTTTCTCTGGATTTGGGACTTGGGAACGGAGCAGTGACCCATGCTTTTGGACAGATTGGTTCATGTGCATCACAAGGTGGGTTCAGTAGGCTAGCAGCACCCTAAATAACCCTCTGCTCTCATCTGTAAAACGAATTCTCCTAAATAGTAAGGCTAGGAGAAAGGATGTGCGTTCAGTGCAAAACTTTCCCCTGTAAAGTGTGTGCCTTATAAAAATGGTTAGATGATGGGATGGGTGTAATCTATCTATCTGTCCAGCCATGCAAAATGACATTTAACAGGTTTGTGAGTTTTTTCCCATGTTGTCTTATTTTCACTGAGTTTTTATGTTTTACGTGCTTGTCTCAGGTTTGGGTTTTTTGGGGCTTTTTTTGTATGTTTGGGTTTTTTTTTTTAATTGGCTCTTTTTTTTCAATCTGGCTTCATTTGTATCATCAGATGAAAGGAAAATAATGATTCCAGTCCTGAGTGCCAGAAAGTATCACTGCTCTCCAGATTCAGCTCAACCAGACACACAAACTTCACTCCTCTTGTCTCCCCAAAAGCAGACCTGCAGACCTGAAAACTGACTGCCCCCAGCTTGGTCCTCGAGACAATTCCATTCTGTCTTTCTCAGCAGGGATAACCAGATCCTCTCCTCTGTCAGCTGATGGATCCACACTGGGACCTTTGGAGACACCTGCTCATCTGCCAGCTCCAGCCCTACCACAGCCAGAGCCAAGCAAACTTCAAAATTAAAACTCACAGAAAATTCGTCACAAACAAGGGCAGATGACCACAGTATCGCTGATGAAGTAACATAAGGTCAAGCCTTCTACACAAGTAAGTAGGAGTGTTACATTTATTCTCTGCTGGCAATTTCTCAGGGTGTTTTTTTTTTTTTTTTCCTAATCTTTGCCAGGCAGTAGCAAATAGAGCCGAAATTCCAATTTCTGTTTCATCCCAGTATAGTATCCCAAGAGTGCAATTGCTTCACAAGCTGTCAGTCCCAACACAGGGATGCTAAATGGAGCTAAAGAGCTCTTTGAAATCTGGGTATAAATTACCCTTCTGGAGCTGAACCAATGAACATTTTCTGTGTCCACACGCTGACACACTTTGCACATTTACCCTGACTCACACTCTGGTTTTAACGGCACCTTGACAATAAGCAATCTTGGCTACAAGATGCTTGTAGACAATTAATTCTTCTCCCCGTCTCACTCTTATAAACAGCCTTGTGAAGTGCCCTCAGTTTTGTGATTGTGGGGATTTGGACTGAGTGCGGTGGAGAAGGATCCACCTCACCTCGCCTTGGTGTGGCCGTTCCAGCAGTCCTCCTCGATTGACGGACCGGCTGTCACTCGTTCATCCTTGCAGATTGTGTAGGGTAACGTTGACCAGAACTTTTTAGAGAGCTTTAGCTTTTCTTTAATGTCTGTTACCTGATTAAGAGACAATGAGAGGGAAAACAGGTCAAAATCATCAGCCATGCTAACCATCGTGTTAAATAACAGGTTGTTTAATTCTGTAATGGTGATGATGATGAAGGTTAAAAGGGCTGAAGGTGATAAAACTTAAATTTCTGTATTTACAAGCAACACACTCAGAATTTGGGTTTCGAGAGTACAAATAATCAAAGTCACCTTTTTCCACAGGCAAGACATTAATAAAAAGCGTGTTACATCTTGTGCTTTCTGCTCTCCATTTGTCTAAGGTTTTCTAAATAGACATTTTTCTAAGGATTAATATGCCTCACAGTCTGCTGAATGTAAATTCAGTTAAACAGAGTACATCAGATAAAATGTCTCACCACCGACTTGGTCATGCCTTAGATAAATATTATATTTAGAGCTACATGTGCAGGTTTTAACAAAATTATGTAGTGCTGAGCTGATGTTGGACTGATTTAAGATCCAAAGGCTGAATACACCGCAGTACCTTTGGATCTCAGTGAGAAGTCTGGGTATACACACACATGCAGAGACTATATCCATCTTTGCTGCTATGTGTAGATAAATATCTGTAGCTGGATACAGACTCCACGTTCAAGAAATGTTGGGACAGTATTGAAACAGTTTCTTTATAGACTCCTTGAACAATAATTTAATTTGGCATGATTCAGGCAGCAAGCAAGAACAAACTGAATTTCCAGCATCAACTTAATAAATGGCTAAAATGTTATCAGTTCTTGTTTTGCGTTTGGTTTACTAGAGCGGAAAAATCTACAAGAACAGCTAGAAAATACAACAAAGGACAGACTACAAAGGATGCACGGTGCCCGTGTTGCTCTTATGGAAAGAGGTGCATCTCACGTTAAGTTGTAATAGGATTTCGGGGAGCTTGTTGAATAGCTTTCAAAGGAAGTCACCAAGCTTTATTCTTTAAAAAACCGAGAAGTAAAAGCTCTCCATTCTCCCATTCAGTTTTGAGATTGGCTTTTAGGTTGTTGAGGTACTATATTGTACTTGGCTATTTATCTCTTTTATCTTTTGTTCTGAAGACATGATAGCTCTCTGAGCAAATGGCCCACGCTGCTTCGCCGTGCTTAAACTCTGCGGAATGTTGCTTTATAAGCCGGGAGATAGAAACAGACAAGGATGTTATTTCAGAAGCACTGTCTGCATTCTCATTCGTAAGAAATAAGTAGGACAGTATTTGGCTGCATGAGTGATCGACAGTGTTTCTTGCCGTGATAGACACCTTATAAATCTCCTCCACACCCCTTGCCAAGCCCTAGTTGCTTTGTTTTCATATGAGGCATTAGCAGCATCTGCAAGCCTTCAAAGTCTCAAAGGGGGAGCCCTGTCAAGCCAAAAATTAAATTCCAGTTTACAGACCACGGGCAAGCCTTCTACAGAAGTGGGGATGGTCTCAGGACACCTGCCCTTTATGATGTCTTTGGTCCATGGGAGCAAGGTCTTTGGGCAGACAGCAGCCTCTCCTCTTCCCTTGAAGATAAAAACCCCAGGGTCCATACTGGTACACCTAACCAGCACAAGTAACTCAGTTAAACTGCCTGATGTTCACAGACAAGTGTGTACACTCCTGTCAGGCCACCGTGCAGCAAATCGGACAGAGAGATCCTACAGAAAATGTAGGGGGGATGGTTTATAGGGAGCAGAGCCCATCCATACACGCTTTGGGAACGTGAGAGTCAAAGGGGCAGATTTTTTCACTTATTGCTTGTGCTTGGATAACTATCTACACAAGCAAGCTGATTAGTATTGGTGATGACTAATTAGTTTTCAGAGCAGTAATATTGTTACTATCTGAAAGTTATTTTAAGCTATTCACAACTCAGATGTTTGGAGTTATATTCAAATTTCTACCATAATCAAATTACAGCTGGTGCTCTAGGACTGCAGACTTCTGTTTTGAACCACAAGTGAGTCGACACCCCTTCTAAGGGCTGTAATTTGGAGTACAAACCTTGTATTTTCATAGAAGTCAGCAAAAGAGTGGAGAGAGGTTCTTAGAGTTCACACGCTGCACAGGCTCTCCAGATACTCCCTGAAAATCAAAATGAGGACTCCCATTCCCCAGTCACATCTGAAGATATTAAATGATGTTTACATACTCTATATGTGTACTGCATATGGTCAACAAATAATTTGATTTCCTAACAACAAGGATTTTTTTTTTTTTTTGCATTTCAGAAGTGCACCTGGTAAAGTAAGACGGTCTTACTTTACCCAGAATTGTTGGTGAATGACAGCTAATTAAATCTCACAGACATCCCCCTGAGGTGTCATTCCCATTTTAGAACCTTGGGAGGGGAGGGAGACATTTACATGACTCATAAAAAGCAGCAATAGCAAAAATGAATACAGCTTAGGGACAGGTTACCATTTGCAGTCCTCTCCAGATGCTTCCAATTCAGGTGCATTTTAACACTGTTTATCCCTGTCAGATACTTTCCTCTTTAGCTAACCTCCCCTCTCCATTTGCATTATTTCACCATTGAGCTTTAAACAACTCATGGACTCAGCTTATGAAGTCTTGCTCTTTCCTGCTGTGTGGCTGGACCTCTGTTAACCCTTTCAGTTTTGGCAGTGGAGTTTACGCATCTACCTAAACGGTTCCTTGAACCCCACCTTGAAACTGGTTTTCTGAAGTGCAGTGTGGTTTCTGATGGCCTTGAAAGAGGAATTATGGTTGACCTCCTCTTTCAGAGAGTAGCCATGTCCACTTCTGCATGATGGACATCTGGGCAGGCAACGACTTTGGAGCACTTTTAACGTAGCTTGAAATGCAGAACGGAATTAGGAGATGTAATTCCTGCCATGACATGTAAAATTTTTGCCTGTGGGTTTCGGTGGTTCCAGTTCTGGGATCTTCTCAAGCATGACCACAGAAAGTCCCTGTGGTTACGCATGTTCCTCTGCACATTGTTTTGATCACTGACAGCATTTAAAAAATATGTAACAGATGTACAGTCCCTTGAAAATGAGATAAAAGCCACTAAGGATTCAGTTACCATTGCTTGCTTGTGATTTACAGAGTCAGGCTGCTGTATCCCCCCGGTGACCTGTGGCCTTGTAAACGATTCCTTGGTATTTCCTATTCTTTGAATTAAAGATTATCTTTCAAGCTTGGTTAGACTTATATGGAAACATTTAAACACGAGATGTATGCAATTTTGATATTTTACATATTTATTCGGATTAAGACAGCCAGATCTCTTTGGATGTAGTGAGCCTGACTTCCCCTAGCTATCTTCCTGACGTAGCCCTGATATTACATTGAACTTTTTTTTTCAGCTGCTTTGAAGGTACTAGATTTGTTTGGTATTGTGATACTTCTGTAAGAAAAAGGATATAGCAGAAGCCATGCAAAAAGCTACATTTTTAATTTATTGGAGGAATATATAAAAGTAGATATTAAAATAGCCTGGCCCTCATTTATAATTGCTAATAGAAGAAAGACATTATTGTGTAGGTGAGAAAAGTTAAATATTTGCGTCGTTTCCAAAAAGAAATTAATATCCGTAGTTATGGAAATGGTATAGTTACATGCCCTACATTGAGAAATAGAGTTGATTTCTTATTTCTGCCACTGACTTCTTATGTGACTGAGGCAGTCACATATAGCATGCAACTCCTCAGCAGAACCTGGAGCATCACCCGTGAGCTCAGTTCCAGTCCTACCAGCATGGGCTCAGTTACAAGCAGGTAAAAAAATCTGACCAACATTTCTAGCTTTTTTACTCACCTTGCACTCCCAAGTAATGAAGTGGGCTAAAAAGCAAGCCTATGATTTTAGCAAGTATCAGACCCTAGAATTCCTTTTTTTTAACTCAGGACATCTGGATAAATTGAAAGATTCACCAGGACAATTCAAATAAGCATTGAAAATACCATGCAAAACTAAAAGTGAGATGACCACGTTTTATAAGGCACGAAAGATCCTAGAAAGACACTTCCTTGTGAAGTGGACAGCCAATTTTTATACAGTCCACCTTGGTTTAATTTCCAATGGAAATGCACTTCTTCATCAGGGGGACAATGTGCACTTAGAAGCAATGGTGGCCAAAAAGCAAATTTTAAAGGTGAGGGCCCTAAAATAATTTAAAAAAAGTAAAATTCACTTTTTTCCTCTTCCTCTTCCAAGTCCTCCTCTGGCAAGTCCATCTCATAGTCGCTCCAATTTTATCATCCCCACCAATATAATCCCTAGTCTCTCAGATAGAGGATTATCAGAAGATGCTGAAATTGTGTTCAGAGATGGTGGAATGTGTCCAAACCAGACCCAGGCTCGGTGCAATAAATGAAATAAAATTATATGGAGTCTTGCTGGTGTTAAGAAGAAATGGTTCTCATTAACCTTCTTTTCTTCTTCCTGACATTTTTGCATTGCATTTTTTTCTTGTTTATTCTGCAATTTGGGAGGATTTTCCTTTTGAAATGTAAGCAGAATATTCAGCTTGCCTTTCTGTTGGTAACTTCTCCCTGGGGATGCTCAGAAACACCTCAATGCAGAGTTCCATTGAGAGCTAAGCCTTTATGCCCTGGAAAAATGTACAAATGTTTCTGGCTGCCCACTGGACCCCGCTGGTGTACCAGGGTGCCACTCTGGATGACGTGCCGTGGGTTGGTGTGTGGCAGCATAGTCATTCGGAAGATGCATCAAGTGGATGTTTGTGACGAGGCACTGTAATTTTAGGGGCTTCAGGCTGGGTATATAAAGTGTAGGCTGCTGGTGTGTTACACTAACAGAACAGCTACCGACAGCAAATAGAAAGATGCCTGGAGTTCTGTCTTAGAGAAAAGACATGAAAATAGCCATCACAAGCCATGTTCGTGTCTGTGTAGTTTCTTTAGTCACATACTCCTTTGCCCTTTAATTCACAAGCAACATTTACGTGGAGCCACTTCTTTATGCTACATTATTTCCAGGTGAAAAACCAGACAGTTTTCTACTGTCTTGCTTTCCCCTAGATGTGTCTAACATACCCAGCCACGCACCCAGCACCCCTTGAAGTCTTTATTGAAAATAATGTAGAGCTTATATAATGATGGGCAACTTGATAACAGAATTATGGATATGGCACTTGACCACCTGAAGAGCGTGTGGGATCATGAAGGGCATGGCCTTCGTCATGGGTAGGAAGATCAAACAGATCATCACCATCTGATTTGTGTTATGCTCTGCCAGCAGAAAATTGTGCTGGATTTCCATACATCAATCAGTATTTATGTCCATTAGAGAGTTAATCTGAAAGCATCCTAAGACTAATGGCCAACAATTTGTTTGAAAGGACCAGGTCAGCAAGCACATACTATATACAGCAGTTCTGTTTATGTCTCTGCTGCATGTGGGTGTCACATTCAGGGCAAGAATCATGTCACAAGCAGGTTAATACAGGACAGCTGGGTATTTTAATTGACACACAGACTTCCTTGTAAGCTGGGCTTAATGAAAAGCAGTTAACTTGAACCCCTAAGTTTTAGGGGCTGCCCCTTGCGGAAGAGACCTCTCCTCTATGTCCTTTGCTACACTTCCCAGCTTCATACAAATGTCTCAGAAGCTCTAGGCATTTATGTATAAGCAACTAAACTGGGCTTCCTCTGTCTCACCCAGGTGTTTGAATTTAGCTCAAAAGGATTTCTGTCTCAGAGGTTTTTTTAAGGCACCTTCATTTCTCCCCTGACTAGCTATAGGGAGCTTAGGTGCATATTTTTGTTTAGAACAGCTCATTAGGTGCCCAAAATTTCAATGCACATTAGGCACCTCAGCAAGGATGACCTGCTTCGATTCGGAACAAGCGAAGCAGAACTTCATTTGCTGTATACGGAGATTATTTTATTTTTTTTTCATACATTATACATTTCCACACTTTCTCACAAAATAAATTTAAATGCCAACCACCACGTGCTTTATCATGGATTCTTTTTCAGCTTTTTAAAAAGTGAAGTGCAGAGGGCAAGGATTTGGTGGCTTTTGAGCATCGCATCACCCTGAGTGCTGGGGAGCACCCTGGATTTGGGGGGGCCTGGAGGTGGCAGTGTTGCTCAGCCTTTGCTCTGCTGCCAGCCCCCTGCCACGCACACCCGCAGAGTTTCCCAGGGAATAAGACTGTAGATTGTTCCACTGAATATAAAACTGACAACCCTGTTATTTTAAACTCGAAAGTGACAGGCTGTTATTTTAATGAGGTCTGCCAGTGCCAAGGTTAACCAAAGCTTTATTTCCCCTACAAAACATTAAGGCTGCGGTTCTAAAAAGGGGGCTGTGAAATTTTACGGTTATTGATACTTTCTCAGCGCAGATAAGTTCTGAGAATTTCACCCGGGCCTTCTCACGCAACAAATACTTTTTGTTTATCCACCTCTCTTTTTTTTTTTTTTTTTTTTTTTTTTTTTTTTTTTTTTTTTTTTTTTTTTTTTTTTTTTTTTTTTTTTTTTTTTTAAATTAGCATTTGTGACTTTAAGTGGTCCGGAGCTCTACCGATAACTGCCTGCTCATGATTCATGCTTCTGCACAAAAAAGCAGATGACAGCTCTTCTAATCAAGAGCTAACGCCGAATCCCAGTTATAAAGCACAAATGGGCGCTTGGGTAATTTGTGAAATAAAACAAATGAGCTAGGCTACTTTCCAAAGCAAGACTTTTCTCACCAGGGTATTTTAAAGTGAAATGAAAGGATTTTTTGCTCTCATTGTCTCTAAGGGCTATCCACATCTTTGACAAGAAAAAAGTGAAGGCCTTTAATAACAGTAAGTAAAGAATGACTATCAGCCTACTGAATTCTCAGACTAACATATATAACGTCAGAGAGTTAGGGTGGATCCAGCTCCCATACTAATACTCCTACACTTACGTATTATCTACATTTGCAGCATAGTCCCCAGCAACCTGGCATTGACCCATTTAGGTTTCTAGTGCCATTCAAGATGCTTGCAGCAACCTGGGCAAGTCTCCTATAGGTTCTGAGTTTTACGTGACATCCTGGTGTACTGCCTTGGATGACCTAGTTGTATTTTTTTTCATTCAGCTTTGATCTGAAACATGCATTTTAAAGAACTCCAGGTTGCCTATTGCATGTTTTTTACAGAAAACAATTTACAGGTCTGCATAAATGCTGAGATCTTTTTGTGTCTTAAGCCTCACCTGAAGACCCTACCTCCAGTAGTCTCCACAGCTCTGTGGGGGGCTTAACACTGACTCACATCATCGAATGGAGACTTTTTTTCAGGAAAAACACTGACATTATTGCTTACAGGCAGGTAGAGCCTGACAGCAAACTCATTCACATTCATTTTGGCTAGGGAGAGAGGATGGGGAGTCGTCTGTCAAATGGTGGAGCAACCTGGGATAAACTTCTACACCTTTCCATAAATGTGCCCATTTACCCTGGCTCTTGCTCTTGGTTTGATTTGCACAACCAGCCCGCCTCCGTAAGAAGGTATATCAGGCCAAGTTCACCACATTTGGCTCTCCATTAAACAAAAACATTGCTTTTTGGAAAGTGAAAACTGCTGGAAACGTCAGCACCCTCAAATAGAAATCTGTAGGAACCTGAAGCAGCTTTCCCCTTTCCTGTAATACCTGGGAGCAGTGCTAAAAAGCTGGTCTATAAATCTGATTCAAGCAAATCCAAAGCACTCAGAGGAATCAGCTTTTTATTGCAGAAAAGTATAAAAGTAGCACCAGAAATATGCTGAAATCTTAAAGATAAATGCCAGAGGCTTTTCTATGGCAAGGCTTAGCTATTAAGCACTGATTCTTTGTGAAAAGCCTTTCATCTCTCCAAGCAAAAAATGTTGATAGCTAATGTAAACAATTATTGACAGAGTATTTCAAGCTTTTACCAACTTTCATTTGTCCTGGAAATGTTCATCTGGTACCAGGAGTGAAGTGGCTGTTCCTTCTCTTAAAACTCAAGGGTTTATAGGGAACTGCATGTGTTATAACACACAAGCAGTTCAAGCCTCCCAACAGCTGTGAGAAGCATATGGTTTCTAAGGGCAGTGAGAGCTGGGTTATGTCCTTTCAGCACAGAGCAAGAAGGATAATTGTACTTCATACTTGAAGTAGCCCTACATTTAACTTCATTTTTTTTCTAGTGGTTATTTCTTGACATAGCTCCATTGCCTTCCAAACTGAAGAAGCTCTCAGTGGACGCTCAATGCTTTGAAATAATTTAAGATTCAGCAATAAGATGATGGCTACTCTGACAGCAACTTTTGGACTTCTGACCTTCCTCCCCCTCAACTATGAGTGGCTCATCCAGCTGTTTGCCCAGAGTAGACAGAGCCATGGAGAAAAGGCTGTGCTGAGGTGGCCGAAAACAGAGAAAGCAAAGAAATATGTGAAGCCAGAGTATGTAAGTGAGAGTTTTGATAAAACATCCACATTAAGATTTTGAAGTTACAGAACACTGTCATAAAATGTTTGAGATGTCTTCCATACAATATCCAAACCCATAGTTTTCCCTGTGGACTTCAGGGATATTTTGGCATTGTCCATTCTTCTCTGCCCAAGCACCTCTTTTTTTTTGAGGGAGTTTAGGTGTAAAAGCACGCGCTCTTCCATGACAGGCATTCTTATGCTGCAAAGTGATTAATTAATCAGTTAATCAGACTATAGCACCTTTCTAAGCCCATTAAACCCTAATTTTAAGGTTATCGGAAATCCCATCGCGGAGGGCTAGCCGGGGACAGGAGGGGCAGCCCCTGGGGACCGTGCAGGGACCACCTTAGCAAGGGAAGGGGAAGCGGGGAGGAGGGAAGGGGCTGCCTGGCCTGTGGAGAGCGGGACGTGGCGGGAGAGGGCTGCGGGCAGCAGGCGGGGTCTGCCCAGAGGGGTGTGGGCAGCCCGTCCAGTCCCGTCCCGTCCCGCCCAGTCCCATCCCAGGTGGTCGAACCCTCTGATCCGCCAACCTCCGCAGGCTCAGCCCGAGGGAGGGCGGTTGTGCGGAGTAAAAAGCTAAATGGGTTTCTCCGCACGGTAAGCGGTCGTAATGTTTTAGCAGAACACCCCAAACTTGCAGCCGCAGCATGCAAACTCCTGCCACCTCCAACATTATGTTTTTGTTTCGTCCAGAGTTAATGCTCGGTGGGTTTCCCTCCCCTAGTGCTTCTGGCTGCCAGTCATTCAGTTTATCTGAAACTCAAGCTTGATTTCAATGGCCTGGATATTTGCGTTCTGGATTATTTTAATCCAAATATCCAAATCTGCATTACTGCAAGTGGTGAATATATACAGTCAGGAAAGAATTAAAAGTCAGCGTAGAAACTTCGTGGCATTGCATATACTGACTGTGGTGATGTGCAGTTCTGTTATTTATTTTTTGCCAAATTTTCTTTCCAGACTCTCTGAGGAAGATGCACAATTTCATTTTCAGAGTTGCTTCGACGATGAGAGAGGATCCAACAAACTGGTGTTATAACACATGCAAATATAATTTGTTAAAACATCTACATACAAAATGAAAATCGCAAAAGATTTAGAATGAAAACGAATATTTTCAGAGACAGAAAGGTTTATCAAAGGACATTTCTGGCAAGGCAAGTAGGGTCAGCAGGAAAAGTGCTTATCAGGAAAACAATCAGAGAGAGCCTTATACTGTAAATCTACTATGTCGATACACTAATGACTTTCATTGCCTTCCTACTGAGAAAAGGGTGGGTTATCCTCTGCTGATGTGGAGTTGCACTCTCTTGTCCTTTCATGATAGGGTTAAGTACTCCAATTACTGGATCTTAACAGAACAACTGCACACAACTGCCTCAGGGCTGCCAGGGACTCTGCAGGCAGAGGCAGGAGGCATAGAGGTTGGGTATGGGTCCAGCTACCACTAGTGCTTAAGAATCACTCTGCAAGAGGGTGAATATTTGAGTCCAGTTTGAAGTACAGCAAAGTAATGAGGTGTTCTTATGAGATTTTATCCTAAAGCAGCAAAAATCCAATGAGACTAATCGATTCCCTGTTTTCAGCCATGGCTGGGTAGAAAGTCACGCATTGAGATATTGCAAGGTTGGTGTTCAATCCAATCGTGAATCAGGAAATGAACCCCTTCCAGTTTTTGGTTCACTTTGAAGCTAAAAGAGTTAGGACATGCTTATATCTTGACTCTGAGGCTTGACTCAGAGAGCTGTATGAATTCAAGGTTCACTGCTGTCCTGGTGTCAGCTGGGACAGACACTTAACTTTCTTCATAGCACCTAGTGAGAGGCTATATTTTGACTTTGTGCTGAGAAGAAGACTGTTCACTTCTGCCATAAATTCAGTACACTCTGCAAGACTGTGTGTGGAATCTGATCTGGACAATTTAAAGAACAAACACTGATGGAGAAATTTTGTATGGATGAGAACAGGCACAGCAGGAAACACTTGAGGCATACTGTGTGAACCTGAATGAGAAGGTGTCTTTCCCAAAGAGTTTTCATTCCAAATAGAAGAAGGGAGAGGAGAAAGGAATACCCATATATATATATATATATATAAAGATAATTATATAAAAAGAAAATGACTTGAAATAAACAGGGAGTCAGTGGAAACACAAAACATTACTACTACATTTCTACCATCTTCTTTATAATGAAAAGT
>VZTO01023338.1:77063-89777 GCA_013400615.1 Syrrhaptes paradoxus | reverse complement strand
GCAAAAATCCAATGAGACTAATCGATTCCCTGTTTTCAGCCATGGCTGGGTAGAAAGTCACGCATTGAGATATTGCAAGGTTGGTGTTCAATCCAATCGTGAATCAGGAAATGAACCCCTTCCAGTTTTTGGTTCACTTTGAAGCTAAAAGAG
Source organism: Syrrhaptes paradoxus (assembly GCA_013400615.1). Classification (NCBI taxonomy): domain Eukaryota; kingdom Metazoa; phylum Chordata; class Aves; order Pterocliformes; family Pteroclidae; genus Syrrhaptes; species Syrrhaptes paradoxus. Next base: position 89,624 of record VZTO01023338.1, on the reverse strand, counting down.
TTAGGACATGCTTATATCTTGACTCTGAGGCTTGACTCAGAGAGCTGTATGAATTCAAGGTTCACTGCTGTCCTGGTGTCAGCTGGGACAGACACTTAACTTTCTTCATAGCACCTAGTGAGAGGCTATATTTTGACTTTGTGCTGAGAAGAAGACTGTTCACTTCTGCCATAAATTCAGTACACTCTGCAAGACTGTGTGTGGAATCTGATCTGGACAATTTAAAGAACAAACACTGATGGAGAAATTTTGTATGGATGAGAACAGGCACAGCAGGAAACACTTGAGGCATACTGTGTGAACCTGAATGAGAAGGTGTCTTTCCCAAAGAGTTTTCATTCCAAATAGAAGAAGGGAGAGGAGAAAGGAATACCCATATATATATATATATATATAAAGATAATTATATAAAAAGAAAATGACTTGAAATAAACAGGGAGTCAGTGGAAACACAAAACATTACTACTACATTTATTCCATCTTCTTTATAATGAAAAGTCCATTTTCCCTCCTTGGGTATTGCTTTAGGTAATAAGCCTCTCCACTCCTCTGGGGATATGTCCACCTAACTGTCATGACGATATAGCATGGTTCAGGCTATGTTTAAATCAAGAAGGTAAATACAGCATGCAACTAGACTTAACGTTACTGCTCGAGAATTTAGGATGCTGTCTCTTGGGCAGGCTTTGTAGGTTGCCACCCATCTCCCTGCCACCGCCAGCGTGCTGCTGGCATCTGGGTGCTCTATGTCACCCCATGGCTGAGAGGGACACACAGCTTTCTGGACGCTGCCAGATGAAGAAGCCTGCGTTGGCTGCTGCCTGCATGAAGTCGATTTTGTCTCCCAAGAACAAAAGGCAAGCACCAACCCAGGGCCAGACAAGAAGGCAAGCAAGATGGGGCTGTGAAGAGCTGGAGGAGGTGAAGCTGTGGGTGCTGCTCCTGACAGCCCGGGAAAGGGGAAACAGCTCTGGCCACTGCCCCACATGCCCCACTGCCTTTGCTGTGCCTGGCCCTTCAATGCAAGGGGTCCCTGCATCACAGGGACTATAGAGGGAGGGCAGGCATGGGGTCCCGGCAGGCCACATGGCTCTGAGGTGACAAGGATGCTGTCACTGGCACATGCGGGGCTCACATGGGATGCGGAAAGAAGGTGCTCTGCATCCGCTGCTGCAGGCTGGTGAGGGCAGGATGGGTGCTGAAAGCAAAGCTGCAGGAGCTGAAGCAGTAGAGCTGCAATGGGTATCTAGAGAGTCACTTCACAAAGAATGGTAAAATATTCTTGTCTCATTCTTCCCTCAAAGCCAGGGTGATCCTCTGCCTGCTCTTCACAGCTGCCTGTGAGCACAAACAGGTATAGGTGAGCGTTACCTGCTGCAGAGCTGCCTATAGCTGGCAGGCAGCATCCTGCTGGCTGCCCCTCTTGATGGAAGGGAATAGCTGGACAGAAGATCGATGCTTGCTCCTTGCACAAAGGCAGCTTAAAAGCAGCCTAGCCTCTGTGCTAGTACCCTCAGGATTGAGGCAGCTGCACATTGGTTATTTATTTGTCTCTTTTGCAAAGCGCTTTCCCCACCTTAGCCCTCTGCTGCACTTCAGCAAGGATTCATGCAAGACCACACCAGGCATTCAGTGATCACAGGCTGTCTTCCCACAGTCACGAGTCTATCATTAAAATAATGACATTATAAAAGTAACAAACGCTGCAGTTTATTTGCCTTCAAAATCTAGAAGCTTTAGAATTCATGTTTGGGGAGATTTAGTAGTAGACACAAACGCTGGAAAATTTCATAATACCCATATATATAGTGAAGACTGCAGATTTTAAGAAAAGCAGTTTCACAAGACACGGGGTGAAAAATCTAGAAAATTTGCAATTTTGTCTATAAAAACTAAACCCAGACTTCTTTACAGCGTAGAAAAAACTCAAAACGTAAAAATTACAGCCTTACAAAGTGTAGTGTCACAAATGAGATAGATAAAGATAATAATAGAAACACTCACATTTTCTGTCTATTTTAGCCATAAAAACAGTGATATTTTCCAGTCAGGAGCTCTTCACCAGACAGAAGATATTATCTTCACCGAGCCAAAGCTACCACTGATACTGAATGCATAAAATATAGGCCACTGCCTGAAGTATATTTTCAGGAGCATCCCATAAGGATCCTGAGCTTCATAAACTCTTTCATTTCTTATCCTCTTAATTGGAATATTTTAAGAACGTAATTTGAAAAGACTGGGATGTAGTGACATGGAGTAGGAAAAGACCAGGAAGGTAGTGGCACAGGGTGGAAGGGTCCTAGCTACCCCTCCGTAGGAGCTGATAGGAGTATGTGAGAGGAAAGACACAACGCTGACAGAAAAGAAATATGATTTTTGGCAAGGGAGTGGGAAAATGCCCCTTCTGAAGTATTTTCCTCCCAGGGGCTCAGAGCAGTTTGAGAAGTTAAGCTACAAGGAAAAATTATGAGGACTCACCTAAAGTATAAACTCAGTTAATTATTTTACCCATCAAATTGTTCAGCAGCAGTGATTATGCTGTAATTTATAACCCATTTTTTAGTCACTGCAAATTTGCTTCAGTACTTCCCTGAAAACTCCTTGACGGTAATTTATACAGGCCAAAGTCATATTCTGTCAAATGTGTCTCAGGCTATCATACTTCATCTGTCCATCAAAGCCAATAAGAGTAGACACAGGGAATTTTGTAAAAAAAAAAAAAGGTAGAGGAACAGAAGTCTTTTATAATGACTGAAATAACGCTTGGGCTAAAAAAAAAGTAAAATATGAGAATGGATTTCAGACAGACTGTTCTGTTACTATCCACTGCTCTCACATGTTTGCGTACAATAGTGGGTTCCTAGAGGAGACCTGGTGTTTGTGGAGGAAAGGGAGCAAATGTACAGTGGCTCACAAATGTACAAATGCTCGGAGAGGGGTGGCCTGTGGAAAGAAACAGCCCATCACCATTTTTTCTTTATTTAATTCTTATGTACAGTGCTAGAAAGAACAGGAAGGAAATACGGTGTTCAAGGAAAAAAAAAAGGAAAATTATACTTATTAGCATGCCTTTTATTCTGCACTGTTAACATCTTGCTGTTGTGTAAAAAGATTGCCACAAGGAAGAACAAGAAGCAGGAGAAGTATAGAATCCTAATTGAGATTTCCATCCTAAGCAAAATGCCGTGATGATTGCTCATTCATTCGGCATTCCTCCTCTCCCTTAGTCAGCGCTTTGACTGGCAACATCATCTTGTGATATTTCTGAGTAACAGCCTGACCTACTGGTCATTTGCCAGCAGAACTAATAGTTATTGACTACTCTGCCCTAAATATCAAGCGAGTAGTTACATTCTCTCTGCTTCACATCCTCAGCCACAAATGGGCACATGCGAGGAGGAACGGTCATGCAGCATTGGCCATATGAATTCAGCAGCTACAGGGAGTGGTGATGAGGTTGGTTCAGCATTCTTTGTCACAGCAGTAATAACTTGCCATGAAATACAATGAAACATTCATTCCTTCTCATTTCATTGCGTTATTTTCTTTTTTTTTTCCTATTTTATCTCTCTCCCCTTTCCTTTGTGCAGAACAGAATCTCTCTCTCCAGCTGTCTCAGAGCTTTGCTGGGTTTGCCCTGCACGGCTGGAGTATGCTGAGGCTGTGGTTCAGCTTGCTAACCATCTCCCAGGGTTATGGTAGCTCCCACTTCAGTCTGTAAACACTTGTAGGTGAGCTGGCCCCACTGGATGAGACCTGACAGCCTTCCAGGCTCTGTGAGTCTGGAGGACGGTGCCCCACACCACAGCCAGAAACGAGTGATGGGGAACAGGAACAGCTTCCACCAGCTGGGTGCTGCTGCCTACTGTGCTCCCCTGTCCCCACAAGACATTAAACTCGTCTCAGTAGAGATGACAATAGAGACAACCTCTGGTCATCTAAATCAGGTACTACTGGAGACCTATGATTCCCATCCAGTCTTTATACCAGGATTTACTTTCCCAGAAACCAGGAATTACACAGATTTTGGATGCTGTGTACTTTGAGCATTGACAGTCTGGAGTTTAGACTAAATCCAGAGGAGCTAGCCCAGCCTGAGCATCCAGAGCAGATAGAAGCTGTCGTCTGTCCCCCTTTGCTGGTGAGGACTCAACTTGTGAGCAACTCACTTTTAGATCTATCAAGTCAGCATGCAAGAGGTTAAAGCATATTAAAAAAAGTTTCAAGAAACTTTCCCTAGAAACTAATGTTGCCTGTAGTCATAGAACAGATGTATTTCTTTGGAGCAGCTATAAATCCTGTGAGTACCCTGATAAATATACCACACATTCACTGGAACAATGTGCCCCATGGATTTGAGCTGCATCTTATCACTTTTCCCTGAAAATAATTATCACACCTATTAGAAGCTCTATGTGGGATTTTTAGACTTGTACGTACATCTGCTTTCCTCTCTCTAGACAGACAGTCTGCCATGAAGGACATGTGCATTGGCAGCCTGATTTTTTTCCCCAAAGAACAGAAATAACCCTGTGACTATACACTGGGGCACTGGTTGCAGTTTAAATCAAGGTGCCCTTGAACATGGCTTGAAAATACAGGCACTGAAAATCCTGCTTTTAAACTGTTCTGGAAGCAGCACAAACCTTTGTGCACAAAATACCATTTTTAAGTTTCTCTTTTCCTATCAGTCCATTGGAAGATCATACTGTATTCATAGAAAATCAGTGGAAAAAGAATTTCAGAGCAATCTTGGTGATATTTCTATTATCTGGTTTTCTAAAACACCATGGTTGTCATAGTTGCTGCTTTGGAATAGCTTCACTGCAAAACAAAGCCAAATGAAATCTCTATAATTTCTTTTTTTTTTTTTTTAAAGACCTGACAAGTTAGATTCAGTGATGCTGCCTAGGCTGGATTCAGATTCAAGGGACAGTTTGTAGATGATTTCACTTTTCCTTCAAAATTAGACAACAGGCAGGTATCAATGCTAGGATCTTATTTTCTCTGCAATTCAAAAGGATCTCAGTAAGTAGGAAGCACCCCAAAAATCCCAGAAAAATAAACTGAACAAACCCCCTAAGGATAGCATAGATTTATGAAAAACCTACAGAGTATTCTTACCAGAAAGAGAAACAAGAGGTTATAACAATGGGGAGGGAGCAAACAATGCACAGGGATGAGTCAAGTGAGCCCAATAGGCAAACTGGAAATAAATTCAATTGCAGAAAGACAGACATGCCTGATAACTCTACATTAGAACTAAAATTTCCTCTTGATGAATGTACAATGGATATGTGTATTCCTCTATAATGAATAAAAAACCTATTTTGTGCAGACTAAGGTCAGAGTACTGAAATTACTCCTTCTCACATTAATTTGACTCCAGACACCAAGAGGTGGTCTTGCTCAAACATGGTGAGCAGTAGCCTGCATTACAGCTCTGACCAACCTTATTTTCATCACAAACGGAATTTTGCCAATAGCAGGACCAGATAGCTCTGGTTGTCATCCTTAGGGACAGCAAGATAACCCGCTTTCTCTCAACAGACGGATGATTTCTATGCATTTACCTGAGCAAAGAAAAAGTGCTACAGAAAAAACCAATCCATACTTGGGGACTGAAACATCCTAGAAAATCCAGGAGATATTTCCTCAGAACGTGCAAAATACTCACAATGCAGACTGAAGTCCTGCATACATTTGTGTATGAGATGCTTCCAATGCAGAAGTAACGGTACAGTGAAAACCACGGATACTGAGCTTTGCTGATGGGAGCTTGCAGTACCGTAGTTGCAAAACGATCCATGTGTCTACTTGCAAAAAGAAAACTTGTTTATGAACAGCAAAGCCGTACGAAAGCATGGCTCCCCTACTAGTGCCAATATTAATTAAGTGTATTTTGAGCTGATATGGAAATATATAATATACCAATCACCTGTGATTTTCAGTGTTTAAAATTCTAAAGGTAACTGCAAACCTAAGGCATATTCCCCCCTCCTCCTGCCCCGAGAATTCAAACCAAGAGTTGCTAATGTCTTTCTAATGAGCCATCGTTTTGTTTATCTAGAATCCAAACAACAACACACACAAGCTGAGAGTCAGCATAACCCAACTTTGTTGCAAGAATCTTAAATCGGAACTGATACTAAATCAATGTCCTGATCATTTGCTTCCCCAAAGCCTTCTCATTTAACAACAGGAAAGCCACTGAAACTTAAAGTAGTAGGGCACGGCAATACTAATTTGGATTAGCTTTATTGTAGCCAGGAGCAGATTTCAACCAGTATTAAGTGCCTAATTCTCATTGACTCCTGTTTGTGGGGGCATGCACATTATCCACAGACCATCTACTCTCTGTAGGATGTAGGTTTCATCAATGAATATAGGGATCTCACAAATCTTAGGCAGGAATGCTACAGAATGTGGTACTTTGTACGGTGTGCTAAGGGAGCTGGCACGCGAAGCTCCAGGAGGACCCAGCAGAATTGCTTATCCAAGTCCTTTTGTCCAAGATGAACAGAGTCATTCTAGCACAAAATAATATAATTTTTTGAAGCATAGTCTATATATTCTCCTATATTTGAAAAGTTATGTGTTGCTATATTTGTAAAGGCATGCATTTTTAACCCCAGCATCAATAATACTAACCACTAGACACTGAAGGTATACCTATACTGCTCAATAAAAGCAGGAGAAGGCACAAACATGGGACCTCGAGTGGTTCACGGTGCTAAATTGTTAACTTGTTCCCTGGTGCTGCGTTGGACCACTCCCAAGCGCTTTCTCCATCCCAATGGCCTTGCATGGCTTGGGAAAAGTTCATTCCAGGGACTGCTGCCAGCAGGCAATGCACACAAGGCTGCGATACTGATTTGTGATACTTTCTGCCCTGTGCGGCTCTGTGATGCCATCCTGGCAGGCTTTGCCTTCTCTTGCACAACTGTATACCTGCCTGCCATGTTCAAGGGCGTGTGGCATGTATGCTGTGTTTCATGCTGCCACACAGATGGACTGCAGCACAGCACCCATTATTTCAGATTGTTTGAACTGGAAACACACACAAACAGTATTTTCTAAGACTACAGCAATACAGTGTGAGGCCCACAGGAGATCCAAGACCAAGTGGTGTGTCTGTGGATGCAGAAAGTTTGCTTCTGTGGAAGCAAGTCCTCAGCAAGGTGAACAAGGGACATTTTACGTTGATATAGCCTCAAGCTGTCAGGATCATATCCTAGCCCTCTTCCTATTTTGTGGTATCAATGTACCCTTACAGGCCAGGTTGCCATTTCATGTGGAAACTCCTTCACCTAACTCGATGGACTTGGTTCAACTGCCCAAAGGTAGGCTGCCATTGATGTTGGAAATGTCCTGGAGAACTCTACCTGGTTTTCAGCTGTCGTTTCCAAAGGGTGTGTGCCTGCTCTCATGCTGAAGCACTGCTGTGACACTTACCTTCTGTCACACGTGCTAGCCCCATGCAGATGCCTCACATAATCTACATCATTTCAAATGGCAGTAGGTACCATATGTAGGCAAATGCATTGAGCTCTGACAGCTAAAAATTAGGTGCATACGAAATGCTGGAACATCCCTTTGTAGTTCAAAGAAGAATTGAACCTCTGTATTTCATGCCTGTCTGATATTGATGAGCAGCATCTGGGAGGTGCTTCTCTTCCAGCAGCTTGGAAAAGATGGTCTACAGGCTGGGTACAGACTACAGATGGGTACACTCAGGAGAGCTGTCTCCCCGGGCAGCCATGGAGTTCACAGAGAGCTGGAAATTGTAAATGGTACAAAAATCATGCTTACTTAAGGCAAAATTGGATGCAAATTTAATTGCTGGCATATTTTAAATTGAAAGGGCTAGTGGTAGGGGAAAAAAGTATCTGCGAGCTGAATACATTTATTATTTTTGTTTGTGCTTTGGGGGTTCACATTTAGAGTGGAACTAGTTCTAAGCTGTGACTTTATCCTCTGAACACCTTTGGAATCTGCCTTGTGACTCTCACCCAAGAGCTAACAAAATGAATTGAGATTTTCTCATTGACTTCACTGGACTTAGTATTAGGCTCTAGATTTTCTTTTCTATATACAGTTTGGTACGCCCAGTTTTTTTTAAGAGGGTATCTGAGTTAGTCTGTTATGCCCACACGTATGCTGTTTGGAAGTATGAGCAGATCAAAATCACTGGAACAGTCTGGGTGCTCAGACCTGCTGAAAAACAAGGCCACTTGCTGAAAAAGGTCAGTATGATGCTATTAGCCTAATTATGGGTTCTAGTAAAGGGACGTGGTGTCTTGTATTAATACTTATTCTGTACCTCCTGTTTACCTGGAACAAGTGTTTGTTAGTTTGCTCACTGTGATTCCAAACTCAGCTAACATCACTCTGGAAAACACAATCCAATCTAGCTGAAAAGATTTCAAGTATATAGACAAAAAAGATGCTTGCTATATGTCTAACAGGCATGTACTGTTCCAAGCAACATGAGAATCAGAGAAGTTACTGGGTCATTAGAGGCAACCATGAAAGAGACCACACATCTGGTGTCACCACTATAAACCAGCAGCCTGTCCTTGTTACAGAAAGACATTTATAGTTCAAAGCTCCTCCTGGAGCGTTAAACACTTTAAATACTTATGAGTGATGCCATAATGGGAGAATCAATAACAGTCTAAATGACCTCATCTTAGTGTTCTTCAAAACTGAAGGTATTTCAAAATGACAAGTATCATAAAATTACAGTTTGTCCAAAATGGATGATATAATTTTCATGCTACACTTCAGTATCTTTTCTGTCTATCATTAGTTCTAATAGAACAGACAACACTGATGATGCATTCACAATTCAGTAACATATTTCAGCTTCTCTCCAAGCCCAAGCAAATAAGAAACTTTATAGGCAAGATTTAATGTCCTTTAATTACAACACCGAAACAAACGGTGTTCCACTGATAAAAAGTAAAAGACTGCTGTGTTGACAGTCAAAGGAGGACTTGCCACGTGAGATTGAAAAGTTCTTTACTCAGGAATGTGGAAGAAAAAAACAGAAGTAAACCTTCAGTGGAGAAGAAGAACAGCTGCCCAAATACCCCGAGGTGAGACTCACTAGGAAAGAGACACTAGTTCAAAGAGAGGAACAATCTCTGTTTTAGGGTCCATGTCGCCTCTGAAAATCTTCAGTTAAACTCAGCATTCAGATTTCTCTCTCTTGCTATATGTGGAGGTGCATCCTGGTACTGATGAGTAAATTACCAAACATGTCAAGAAAGTCAAGATGTAAAATGTTAGCAAGATCAAGTCTGAAGACTATTGGTTTAAATGCTGGAGTTTTTTTTGTGTCTCACAACAAGGCACAAAAATGCCCCCAGATATGACACAAGTAGCGCTAAGTGCCTGACTCAAGGATTTGGATTCAGCTCTGGACTCACTCAATGAATCCATTCTTTTTGCATTTATCCCTAAAAGACCTGATCCAAAATTCAATGACAGTAGTGGGAAGATTGCTGTTGACAACGGGCCATGTCCAAATACCTTAAATACCTCATTGTTTGAGAGAAAAAGAAAGAATATAAATTGAGAGAGAGAGGACATAACCACAGTAAAGGATGAGTTTCAGCCAAGAGCCAAATAAGAGAAGTTATTTGTTTTTATAACTTGCTATTTGTGTTTACCCTCTTTTTGGTTAAAAGGAAGAGCATTCCTGTGAAGACTTTTTTTTATTTTTTTGGTTTAAAGGAAGACTCAGATAACAAGATATGCTGAGGAATGTCTTAATTTTAAACAAAACCAGCCTCAAATTCTGTTCTCTAACTTTCTGTAAAACTAGGCATCAAATCACACTGGATATCATTGATTTAAGAAACAACACTTTTCTGATAACAGCAAAGGAAGAAAACCTATCCCGATCACAATCTCACTGGCAACTGTATCATAAAAACCCAAGCATTAAGAAAATACAATACACACATTTAAATACTTGCATCGAAGTCTTTTCATTGCATCAGCAAAATCTGTATGGGGCCCATACATTAAAAATCAGTGTAATCATCCATATGAAGACATATCTTTTTCATAAGTCTTAAAAATAGTATTTGGCTGCTTAAATATGTACTTTACCCACCCCCAAACCCAACACTAGAGACAGATGCAGGTGTGGTGGTGACAAAGACAGCTAATACTGTTCTGAATATTTTGTCCCTGATGTTTGTCTCCTCTTGTGAAGAAGCGAGAGACTGAGAAAATAGCTCCTCTGCCACCTTTCATGTCAGTATGAAAAGTGATATAATTGAAGTGAGAGCTAATGGTCAGAATCCTTTAAAAAGCTCTGTCAGGCATGCTTGAGCTATCTGACTGATTTTTATTTTGGCTTTTTGACTCATTTGTCCATAACGGTTTGCTTTTGCATCCAGGAGGAATATGATGCTCAATTAGGACTCAATCATGCGGTGTGCTGAGAGGAAAGTTACTTACCTGTTCAGTAATTGGAGGTCTTTGACATGTGTTGTCTCTGTAAGCATTTTGCTTTGCACGTGGGGGTGTGCGTGCACTTACTTGCTGGAGACTCTTTCCCAGCAGGGCCTGCTCAGCAGAGCAGTAGTGTTGTAAGAACAGCAGTAAGTGAAGTGGGTTTCACGTTCCTCTTGTTTTAAGTAAGAAACAAATAATTTGAAGGGAGTTGGTTCCCCTGCACATGCATTTGGAAGCAGAGAAGACATATTTTGGAGCCTCACAGGACCCACTGAGGGGTCGGGTACTTTGTGGGCAAGAAGGTTTTGAGTTCCACACTGGAGGGACTGGTTGTTCTGTCCCGTTTGATTTTCCTCAGAGCCCTCAGCGGTGCAGAAACTACTGGGGATGCAGACATTAATTGACATGACAGTGCATTAGAAAGGCATTCTGGCTCTGATGTCCCTTGAGCAAAATTTGACATATCTTACTTGTGCTGCCAGCTGAGGGGTTCACGGCTAGGCACCCCCATTTCTGAAAAATGAACAGAATAATCAAACTTCAGAGCTCCTTTTCACAATCTGTGGAGAAAATGCTTGTGGAGATTTGCAGCTGGTGTTCTCTGGGGGCAGCATGTGCACCACTGATAGAGTGCTCTTGCAGTGCATATGCTGTTATCAAAGGATTGGCTTTGCTGCAAAACTAAGGAGACTGGTTTTTGCTTTTGTTTTTGTTTGTGAATATGCTATTTTCACGCTGACCGGTGTTAAGGTAAGGGTTGATTTTGCTGGATGAGGAGGGAAAGCTGCTTGTGCTGGGTACTAAAATGCTGTTGTGGGACAATGACTCTTGGAGAACTTGTGCTGTCTTTCACATGTCCAACCAAATGGATTCTCTGTCCTAGTAGCAATCCATTCACTGACTGCTGTTTTCCTTCATGGGAAGGAAGAAGGGAGTTTCTATACAAACCTCTAACTGTTCCTAACTATGAGATAGTCAGGGGGTTGGACCACATGACGTCTGAGGAGAGGAGAGCTGTGTTTTTCAGACTAAAGAAGAGAAAGCAAAGAGGTGATCTTATTGTTACCTTCAGCTGCCTAATGGGAAGTTACAAAGAAGATGGAGCCAGATTCTTGAAGGTCCACAGCCTAAGAATGAGAGACAGTGGACATAAGTAGCAATATGGGAAAATCCAATTAGATGTTAGGAAATTTTTTTGCACAGTGAAGATGGCTGAATATCAGAAGAGACTGCTGAGACAGTCTGTGGTACCTCCATCTTTGGAGATATTCAAAACTTGACTGAGGCAAGGCCCTGAGCAACGTCATCTAACTGGAAGATAGACCTATCTTTGAAGCTGTCCCTGCTTTGAACCAAATTGAAATATGAAGGGAACATGGGGGGTGGACAAGATTACTTTGAGAAGTTCCTTTTAATCTAAATTACTCTGTGAGTATGCAATTCTGCTTTCCATCCACTGTGAGTTATTTAGATCTTTTAAAGAACAGAGACTGGCATCTCTGGGCTGTATCTGGGTGATGTAAATATCCTCAGGCATGCCTGCAAACAATAAAGGTCAATTCTCATGTTGTGTGTGATGTTATATGACCCAGAATAAACAGAAAAGAGGCTGGTGACATTTAAGGATTTGATCAAAGTCTTTGTAGAGGTTAATATATGCAGAGTGTCCAAGGATTAAGCTTTGCTCCAATGCTTTTTAGAGTTTTACACACTTTTCGTTTACCATGAAGGAAAGTTTGAAAGAGTCTGTTTATTGATTGCTAATGCAATATGGACCCTTTTAAATGCTAAAACAATTACAAGTCTTGTGAACTACAGGTGGGCCACAAGCACCAGCAGACACAAATGCAGATGCCTGTACACATAATACCAAAAGCATTTATATCTGTCTGAAAATGTGCACCTTTGAGGTCAAGAGCTCCAAACCAAACTCCCTGACCTACAGAAGAATTATTTGACCAATCTAAATCTCAAACAGTGAATCAAAGTACTTAGTGTTGGAAAGGTAAAATGGTCTCCACTCCTCTTTCTTCCCGAGAAGAAGGAAATTGGACAGGGTGGGTAACGGGGACAGATGAGAAGGAT
>VZTO01023338.1:10508-76585 GCA_013400615.1 Syrrhaptes paradoxus | reverse complement strand
GTGCACCACTGATAGAGTGCTCTTGCAGTGCCAATCCTGTTATCAAAGGATTGGCTTTGCTCTAAAAGTAAGGAGACTTTTTGTTTTGTTTTGTTTTTGTCTGTGAATATGCTATTTTCACGCTGACCGGTGTTAAGGTAAGGGTTGATTTTGCTGGATGAGGAGGGAAAGCTGCTTGTGCTGGGTACTAAAATGCTGTTGTGGGACAATGACTCTTGGAGAACTTGTGCTGTCTTTCACATGTCCAACCAAATGGATTCTCTATCCTAGTAGCAATCCATTCATTGACTGCTGTTTTCCTTCATGGGAAGGAAGAAGGGAGTTTCTATACAAACCTCTAACTGTTCCTAACTATGAGATAGTCAGGGGGTTGGACCACATGACGTCTGAGGAGAGGAGAGCTGTGTTTTTCAGACTAAAGAAGAGAAAGCAAAGAGGTGATCTTATTGTTACCTTCAGCTGCCTAATGGGAAGTTACAAAGAAGATGGAGCCAGATTCTTGAAGGTCCACAGCCTAAGAATGAGAGACAGTGGACATAAGTAGCAATATGGGAAAATCCAATTAGATGTTAGGAAATTTTTTTGCACAGTGAAGATGGCTGAATATCAGAAGAGACTGCTGAGACAGTCTGTGGTACCTCCATCTTTGGAGATATTCAAAACTTGACTGAGGCAAGGCCCTGAGCAACGTCATCTAACTGGAAGATAGACCTATCTTTGAAGCTGTCCCTGCTTTGAACCAAATTGAAATATGAAGGGAACATGGGGGGTGGACAAGATTACTTTGAGAAGTTCCTTTTAATCTAAATTACTCTGTGAGTATGCAATTCTGCTTTCCATCCACTGTGAGTTATTTAGATCTTTTAAAGAACAGAGACTGGCATCTCTGGGCTGTATCTGGGTGATGTAAATATCCTCAGGCATGCCTGCAAACAATAAAGGTCAATTCTCATGTTGTGTGTGATGTTATATGACCCAGAATAAACAGAAAAGAGGCTGGTGACATTTAAGGATTTGATCAAAGTCTTTGTAGAGGTTAATATATGCAGAGTGTCCAAGGATTAAGCTTTGCTCCAATGCCTTTTAGAGTTTTACACACTTTTCGTCTACCATGAAGGAAAGTTTGAAAGAGTCTGTTTATTGATTGCTAATGCAATATGGACCCTTTTAAATGCTAAAACAATTACAAGTCTTGTGAACTACAGGTGGGCCACAAGCACCAGCAGACACAAATGCAGATGCCTATACACATAATACCAAAAGCATTTATATCTGTCTGAAAATGTGCACCTTTGAGGTCAAGAGCTCCAAACCAAACTCCCTGACCTACAGAAGAATTATTTGACCAATCTAAATCTCAAACAGTGAATCAAAGTACTTAGTGTTGGAAAGGTAAAATGGTCTCCACTCCTCTTTCTTCCCGAGAAGAAGGAAATTGGACAGGGTGGGTAACGGGGACAGATGAGAAGGATGTAGTTGTTACATCCTTTCAGAGAAAAGACCATGGTCCTCCATGTGAGAAACTTAAAAAGGTGTGCTGGTTTTGGCTGGGATGGAGTTAATTTTCTTCATAGTAGCTAGTATGAGGCTGTGTTTTGAATTTGTGCAGAGAACAATCTTGATAACACACTGATGTTTTAGGTGTTGCCAAGCAGTGCTCACATTTAACCAAGGACTTTTTCAGCATCTCATACTGCCCCTGGCCAAAGGGATATTCCATACCATAAAACGTCATGGTCAGTATACAAGATAGGAGAGTTGGCTGGGGTGTGTGCTCACTGCTCAGGGACTGGCTGGGCATCGTTCGGCAGGTGGTGAGTGGTTGCATCACTTGTTTTTCTTGGGGTTTGTTTTTGTTGTTTTCATGACAATTCATTATTATTAGCAGTATTATTAGTATTAGTATTATTAGTATGAGTAGAGCATGAGACTCTTAATCTCAGGGTCTTGGGTTTGAGCCCCATGTTGTACACTGAAAAGGACTGTCCTGGTTTAATCCCAGACTGAAAAAGCACCACATAAGCACCACACAGCTGCTCGCTCACTCCTTCCCCACAGTGGGATGAGGGAGAAAAATGGAAGAAAAAGGTGAAAAAACTCATGGGTTGAGATAAGAACCGTTTAACGATTGAAATAAAATAAAATGAATCACTACTACTACTGCTACTACTTCAGAAACAGAGCTGCAGCCCATGTGTTACTGGCAGCCAAACCAAGCCAAATGCACCTTAATATGCTGTCATATCCTGCATTAATCAGTAGGATGAGACAGTCATTGTTAGAAGGGTTGAGAGTTTGTCGCTATTTTATTTTTATTGAGAAGGGCAAAGGAAATTTCTCCTTTGTTGCAAAGCTTACACAAAAATCCTGTTGCTAATGATCCCGTTCTAAGAGAACTGAAGCCCTGCGGGGGAGCTGCTGGGTAGAGACAGCTCAGCAGGGCAGTGGTTGTGGGCAGCAGATTGTACAGCAAACACAGCTGGTGGCAGCAGCTATAAAAAATAAATCCAGCCCAAATCTGAAATATTTATTCTGCTGTGATGTATCTGAGATTGTCTGGACATGTAAGAAGACTGTTGGGACAAGGTGGGGGGTGAAGAATTAGAAAAAACTGGTAGAGGTGGTCTCTGGTAGAAGAAGTCCACGTGGCCATGCAGACGCCTTGGTGCCATGGGTCCTGAGGAGCAGGTCAGGCAGGAGCTTCCAGAAACCTCCCCTCTCTCTGTATGGGGGCGGTCGGACCGCAGCTGGATAGGAGTCCTTCTGCCTCTTCTGAAACGTGCTGCCAATTGGACTGGGAAGGAGTAGCTCTGCCCTTGTTACCTGCATGTGTTACCAACATGATGTATCTTCATCACGGTGTTTTTCACAATATAGTCATTAAGCATTGTGTTTGGTTCTGATGATAAATCCTCAAAAAGAAGAGCACAGAGTCTCTCTCAGGTTTACAAAAATAAAGATTTGTAAGCTGTTCCATTTATCCTAAAGCACTAACAGTACACCTTTTTTTGTCAGCTGGTGACAATTTTATTTTTAAAAATCAGTGGGGCTGATTACTGCTGGGACCAGCCCCAATAGCTGTCAGCAGCAAATGTGGCAAAGTGTCAGCGGTTGCCATCACTACCCTAAACTGTTGAAATACAGAGCTTACTAAATGCTGTCCTACTACTTACAGAAGAAATTCTTAATTACACTCCTTTGGCCCTCATTTTCTTTCTAGAGGATAGAGTTATGACGACCTTCTCTTCTTGGATGGCCACTATATAAACCCTGAGTCTTCATTCATATTTAGCTGAAAGGATTTTCATCTAGTACTGTGCAACAAATCAAAAACCTGCAGCAACCTGCAGATATTTTATAGTCAATCTAGCAAGACTCTGCAGTTTTCATACTGAGTAGTAATATATGACCTAGACAAGACCCAGACAAGGGCTTGTGAGAAAGACCGTGCAGCTTTAAAATGATTGCTTTGAACGTAGAAAAGAAATATGGGTAATCACTGGCATCCCCTGACCCAGGGTAGTCTTCTGAGAGATAAGTATACAGCAGGAGACAAAGAACATCTGGGAGTTGTCAGGTTTTGCAGCTAGGTCATACCACTTGAAACTGAGATTTAAGCTGATGTTATATAAATAAAGCTTTTGAACGTTGTCCTGAGTGAGGATGGGGGGTGGCTTGTTCTCCCTCCTGGGACAAGGAATTTTAAGTGTTGCCAGAAGAGAAGCGTCTGGAGACAGTGTCTACCTTTCAGGCTCTAAATAACCTAAATAGCTTCAACAGTAAAGCAATAAAAATCAAAAGAAGGCTTTGGATGGTTCCA
The DNA here is from genome assembly GCA_013400615.1 of Syrrhaptes paradoxus. Lineage (NCBI taxonomy): Eukaryota > Metazoa > Chordata > Aves > Pterocliformes > Pteroclidae > Syrrhaptes > Syrrhaptes paradoxus. The sequence goes on along the minus strand of VZTO01023338.1, from coordinate 72,765 downwards.
AGCATGCTGTACCTGGAAGAAATGTACCTCCTAGCCTAGACTGTTTGAGACCTTACACAGAGGAAAGCTGACTTGACATTGGGTATGTGTGACAGCAGGCTACTGATGGCCAAAATAAGCTGTGAGATATGGTTCAACTGCCGTATGTCCTGCACTTAAACCCTTCTGCTGCTAATGGGTGAATGGAAAGTGGGTCCTGGGCCTGGAGTTGGGGTGTGAGGGAGAATAATCTTCATCATGATGCTAATCTTCTATTGTTTAGTAGTACCATTCAGAAATAATTCAAGGCCTGGTTAAAAAGAGGCATAGTCACCCTAGAAGGAACTTTTACAGGCATCTGGATGAGAATCAGCACGGCTGCATTGAGATTTCCAGGGTAACTTTACAAACCCTGATAGTTCCTGGCCCCAGAAGGTGAGTGAAAGAGCTGGCCCGAGGTGCTGGGATGGCAGTGCACAGATCAGCAAAGTCAGGTGCATCTCAAGGGCTACTCTGTCTGTGGAGGTGGAGTGACCCAAACCTAGCCAGCTAGAAATGTGGGCACAGCGCATACAGTGGGCATGAACCCGCTCTGCAAGGCAGTGCTTGAACTGTTGTTATTATATTTTTATATACGAGGTGTGTGGTCGCTATGGCAAGGTGGCACTTGCATTTGGAGCAGGAACAGTGAGCCCATATGCATATTTCTGCCTTCAGAAGGCAACTGGGCCCCAAAAGTATGGTAGGCTTGGATATACTTCAGTGCTTAAATATGCACTGTCAATGCACTTTTAACACCTACTGAGCACACAGCGTTTAAATCATACTTCTGAGATTCTTTGTCTTCCTATGCTGGTCCATTTGTGTCCACTTTTTGAACTCTACTCTGGGATCCAGCTGCTCAAAAGTTTGGTGTTGTGCGACATAACTTGCAAGTACCCAAGTCCTCTATCCGAACCAGCCCCTGGTGACCACAGAGCACATTATTTTTTTAGATGGCATCTGATTTCCCTGCACTTGGTATTGGTATTCCTGTATGCCCACAACACTGCAGGGTATTTGTATAAAATTAGGCCATAAATAAAGTCTGAAAAACATCTCTTTAACAGTGACATCATAAAGTTCTGTGGTTATTGCTTCTCAGTGGTTTCAAAATAAAATTTGCTTTCTATGGAAATAAAGTGGTATGAGATTTTTACCTAATTAGCAGCCCTCTCTTGAAATATGAAAGTCAAGCACTTTATTTCTAGCTTGGGGATTATTTCCAGCTCTGAATGAATTGCATTACAGGCACAATAAAGAAACATCTGAGCTAGCTCAAAATGGAACTGGGGGAGTCAGTAGATGGCTTGGGGAGGCCTGCACACAGCATGTTGATGAAACTTCACATATCTGTCCCATTGGTTCCAGCTGGTGGAATGAGCCAACTAACCAGTACCCTTGTGAGCGAGACAGCTGGAAGACAATTAGCTGTCTGCAGAGGTATTACAGATCACCTGAGATAAGTTGGTTGAACTGGGAAGAGCAGGTGTGAATGGTATCAAATATTATATCAGCATCAAAACTGAAAGAGTGTGACTGCACTCTGGGAGGTGGCAGGTGGCCATTCAGGTGTGTTATAAGATCTTAAGAATCTCCTGCATGCCTAGTTCGCAATTATAGCCCAAATAATATTTCCATCTGTGCCTGAAAAGTCAAACACAACCACTCCAATAAAACATTATCACATACCTTTGTCAACTCAAGACCTGTAGTGAACTCTATCTGGAGTGACCTATTGAATTCACTTGGAAAATGGAGAAAGCATGGAATATAGCCACTGCTTCACTGCTTACTAAGCTGTATGCTATGCCATGTCAAGAATGCATTACGCATTGCTTTGGGATCTGCTGTATTAATACGCAGGCAGTGAACCTTTTATCAAGATCTATTTCAAGTTCTATTCATTCTGTTGGAAAGAATATTCCCAGTTAACTCTTTATCTTGTGAATTAACAGTTTTGTTGATGTTGCAAGGCAGAGTGAACCTAGTCTTAATCTCTTGCAAAAGGACTTTCACCCATTGCCCCTGAATTTGATTAAAGATGGAAAATCACCAGAAAATGACAGAGGGAGAATGCACTAATCCCTGCTGGAGTCTGCTCATGTGGTTAGTCATCCTCACTGTTATGCCTTATTTCAAAGGTACATTTTTTCTAACTTCACTATCCAACCATAGGCACTTCTTATTTTTGTTTAAGTTTTTTAGTAGTTGGACTTTTTTTACATACACACAGCCACCATGTCACTTTCTGATCTTTTCTGGTAACTTCTCCTAAGAGGAGAAGTTTTAAGTTTTTTGTTGTAAGGCTTTTTTTTCCTAGCCTTTATGTATGATTCATACTGTTCTGACTTTTCACCATCTTTGTTTAAGTCTGCATTTAAAAACTACAACCCTCTTTCTAGAAATGATCTCAAGAGTTTGGCTCTGATGCCAAGTGGCAGAAACTCCCTGCATCTGCTCTACACAGTGCTTGGCCCAGGGCTTCCCACGGCCCATGTGTTACATGCCTTGAGGTCTGTCAGATATCTGGGGGAAGTATTCTGAAGGTGTTATTGGGGCAGCACATGCTAAGATAGTTTGGAGGAATATGCTGGACTGAGAAGGTCCAAAGTGGGTTGACTTTGTGCCCCAACTGCTGGCTTTCGGGAGTGGTTCCTGATATACTTCAAACTGTGTTGATGTCTTGGAGGGTATTTATTGGTGTGGGCCAAAACTGTGGTGGGGAATGAATTAACATGTAAGCAGTGCAAGCAATCAGTGATCCAGCCCTTGATCACACCTCAACCCTTCCTTATTCACTGATATAAATAGACTCACCAGTTCCATATTCAGACAAAGACATAAATCCTTATTTACTCCTCACCATTGCATATGTGATGGTTACCCTTTTTTGCCACAGCAGCTGGAAGTTTCTACCATGCCTTTTCCTGCTATCTCCTCAATTCTCTTAAGTCTTTCATTTGCAGGATAGTTTCGCATTTTTTAGGTCTGGCAGGTTGTCACTGTTCCCAGATACATGACCTTGTATCTGTCTCTATCAAAATACAAAATATTTATTATGTGATCAATGTGTGCTGCCTGCAAAACTCATATTGAGTTTACCACTAAAAACACCGAATGCTGTGAGACATACCACTGGTGTGCACAGAGTCCCACAGGAAGATACAGTTATATAGAGGACCACAGTTGTGTGGATCATACTGTTTTGATAGTGAATCCCTCCACTTGCAGAGATCAGTAAGCCAACTTCTAAGGAGAGATTATTTTGAAATTAAAGGACAGGAAGTGCCTATACGTCTTTAAAAATCTGTCTCCATTCTTAATGTTTTTAATATAGGTTTCCTCCATGTTTTATAGTGGAAGGTTTCAAAGCAGGATGTTGAGTATGGTCACTTCAAATAACAGTGATGTGTTGCTAAGTTATATTACAAAACTGATTGATTATCTCAGTGAAAAACAATAGCAGGCAGAGATGTTCTGTGTTGTCATCTGCAAACTTGTTGTCTTGGTGGCATCATTCTTGTGCTTTTTTTGTAGTGACCTGCACAATATTTTTGCATTTTCTACAAGGTTGTCCTTGAACCCTAAGTTCTATAAAGGGATTCTGACTCTTTAGGTAACTCTGTTGCTTAAATGGCATCACACTGTTGCTGTACTTCTTTTTTTTGAACTGACTTCTAGTGGTGCAGTAATTTCTGGTATATATTTTAATGTCAAATTAGCATCTGTCAATAACCATTTTGTGTTGTTTAATTTTGTCTACTTACTATTGTAATTTTAGTGTCTTGTCCATGTCAATGCTCTTTTGATTTAAATAGTTGAGCNGTGTTGATGTCTTGGAGGGTATTTATTGGTGTGGGCCAAAACTGTGGTGGGGAATGAATTAACATGTAAGCAGTGCAAGCAATCAGTGATCCAGCCCTTGATCACACCTCAACCCTTCCTTATTCACTGATATAAATAGACTCACCAGTTCCATATTCAGACAAAGACATAAATCCTTATTGACTCCTCACTATTGCATATGTGATGGCTACCCTTTTTTGCCACAGCAGCTGGAAGTTTCTACCATGCCTTTTCCTGCTATCTCCTCAATTCTCTTAAGTCTTTCATTTGCAGGATAGTTTCGCATTTTTTAGGTCTGGCAGGTTGTCGTTGTTCCCAGATACATGACCTTGTATCTGTCTCTATCAAAATATGTTTTATCTAAACAAACTAAAATTGTAAGTTGCTTAGATCACTCTCTTGGGCTGTCCAATTCTGTAAAATATTTATTATGTGATCAATGTGTGCTGCCTGCAAAACTCATATTGAGTTTACCACTAAAAACACCGAATGCTGTGAGACATACCACTGGTGTGCACAGAGTCCCACAGGAAGATACAGTTATATAGAGGACCACAGTTGTGTGGATCATACTGTTTTGATAGTGAATCCCTCCACTTGCAGAGATCAGTAAGCCAACTTCTAAGGAGAGATTATTTTGAAATTAAAGGACAGGAAGTGCCTATATGTCTTTAAAAATCTGTCTCCATTCTTAATGTTTTTAATATAGGTTTCCTCCATGTTTTATAGTGGAAGGTTTCAAAGCAGGATGTTGAGTATGGTCACTTCAAATAACAGTGATGTGTTGCTAAGTTATATTACAAAACTGATTGATTATCTCAGTGAAAAACAATAGCAGGCAGAGATGTTCTGTGTTGTCATCTGCAAACTTGTTGTCTTGGTGGCATCATTCTTGTGCTTTTTTTGTAGTGACCTGCACAATATTTTTGCATTTTCTACAAGGTTGTCCTTGAACCCTAAGTTCTATATAGGGATTCTGACTGTTTCGGTAACTCTGTTGCTTAAATGACCATTTTGTGTTGCTTAATTTTGTCTACTTAATATTGTAATTTTAGTGACTTGTCCATGTCAATATTCTTTTGATTTAAATAGTTGAGACATATATTCAGAAATAATTTAATTTTATTTTTTATTTTAGCAGTCAAAACTCTTAGTTGCCTACTTTAGATAGGGAGAAAATTCTGTAGTATTTTNCTTGTATCTGTCTCTATCAAAATATGTTTTATCTAAACAAACTAAAATTGTAAGTTGCTTAGATCACTCTCTTGGGCTGTCCAATTCTGTAAAATATTTATTATGTGATCAATGTGTGCTGCCTGCAAAACTCATATTGAGTTTACCACTAAAAACACCGAATGCTGTGAGACATACCACTGGTGTGCACAGAGTCCCACAGGAAGATACAGTTATATAGAGGACCACAGTTGTGTGGATCATACTGTTTTGATAGTGAATCCCTCCACTTGCAGAGATCAGTAAGCCAACTTCTAAGGAGAGATTATTTTGAAATTAAAGGACAGGAAGTGCCTATACGTCTTTAAAAATCTGTCTCCATTCTTAATGTTTTTAATATAGGTTTCCTCCATGTTTTATAGTGGAAGGTTTCAAAGCAGGATGTTGAGTATGGTCACTTCAAATAACAGTGATGTGTTGCTAAGTTATATTACAAAACTGATTGATTATCTCAGTGAAAAACAATAGCAGGCAGAGATGTTCTGTGTTGTCATCTGCAAACTTGTTGTCTTGGTGGCATCATTCTTGTGCTTTTTTTGTAGTGACCTGCACAATATTTTTGCATTTTCTACAAGGTTGTCCTTGAACCCTAAGTTCTATAAAGGGATTCTGACTCTTTAGGTAACTCTGTTGCTTAAATGGCATCACACTGTTGCTGTACTTCTTTTTTTTGAACTGACTTCTAGTGGTGCAGTAATTTCTGGTATATATTTTAATGTCAAATTAGCATCTGTCAATAACCATTTTGTGTTGTTTAATTTTGTCTACTTACTATTGTAATTTTAGTGTCTTGTCCATGTCAATGCTCTTTTGATTTAAATAGTTGAGCCATATATTCAGAAATAATTTAATTTTATTTTTTATTTTAGCAGTTAAAACTCTTAGTTGTCTACTTTAGATAAGGAGAAAATTCTGTAGTATTTTCACAAGCTCACAGTACATTTATTTTTCTCATTCTTTGTCCAATGACCTACTATGTGCTCTCTAGTACTTTGATATAACTGGGCTAAGTGGATTTTTTCTAAATCACCATATGTGATTTCCTAGTGAATCCTACACTATTCACCGTAGAGAGATCATTGCTGCTGTCTCCCCATTTCACTGCATCTGTGGACTAAGATCCCTGGATACTGCCTTCATCTACAGATGGCTGTTTTGTTGGGTTGTTTGTTTGCTCTGTTGGTCCTTTTTTTGGTCCGAAGCATGAGGGATCCAATAGCACACTTCACTGCACCTACATCCTGTTGCTTAGTCTATAAGTTTTTTTTTTTTTCAGTAAGTAACACTCCTGGGCCCACTGGAAATTGATTGCCCATACAGCTAAACTGTGAGATCAGTCCCAGGAACAGTTTTGGCATGGGCCAGCTCCCCAGACCGATTTTTTTGGCATGGTTCAAGAACTATTATAGTCCAGGCACCATGCCCAAACCCAGTTTTCACAAGGCCACAAAGCTTGAGAAGATAAGAGATTTAGCACCATGGTTGCTCCAAGTTCTCAGCTCGTTACATTTCTACAGGGCTTTTCCTGAGTCAGCAGCTCTTTTTCAGGCTATGGAAAGAGCCAGCCTGCTGGTGATGCCCACACCATGGCAAGCGGAGGCAGCTGGCTGCAGCACTAGGGAAGAATCCGAACACAGCTGCAGCCATACTACCTCTAAAGGTCCTGTTTAGAGGAATAAGGCATTTAAAGAACCAATATTTGTTGTATGCTATTGCTGTTCACCACAAGCAACATTCATCTCACCTAAGTCTAGTCACCTAAAACTTAAAAGTTTAGGCTTACCTAGTTATCTGGATACTCACTGCCATCATTTCTAGAGGACAGTTCAGACTATCCTGAGAAAGTATGTGGACTGGATGGCTGTGGGATATGCCTCCACTGACTTTACAGGAGGTCTAGCTACCCAGCTTGGGCTTATCTTTATGTTTTAGGCTGCTGAAGTTATGTGAGTTCATTTGTAATTTGCACATGAAACTGGTCATATCAAAACCAGGCTCTGGATAAGACAGATTGGGGTGCAGAACTGCCCATTAACAACCTCAACAAGATGAAATCCTCTAGAAGAGACAAAAGCCATCAACAAGAGAAAAGTAACGCAGGAAGCCCTGTGCTTTTTGGAGAGGAATGAATGGGGAAGAGGATGGACAGGGGGTGCAGCTATGTCATGGCAGTTGGAGATCCTTGAGCTAACCCCAGCCAAGCTCATTACAAACCTGGGGACTGGACGGCAGTGCCAGGCAGATCAAGATGTGCAGAATAGTGCTAAAATATTGCCTCTAGGACCCAAGCTGGCAGCTTGCCACAGTGAGGCGTAGTGCTGAGTGGTGGAAACACACCAGCTCACTCAGAGCTGGCTTCTGAATTTTTAGTCTGTTACTGCAGAGCACAGAGCTGACCCAAGACACATTTTTTATTCTAAAGTTCAAAGCTGGAGGGAAAAGAGCAGAGATATCTCCTTGACTGATGGGAAACTATTAAAACCTTTGCATAAGGGGAGGGGAAAAAAAACAAGACCTAAAAAGATGGCAACTTGCCACTAGGTTACACGTGGGCAGTAATAACAAGTAGACCCACAGGGATCAAATAGTGGCCGCAGGATGAAGTCTTGTCCTAGAAAGACTCTGCTTTCCTCAGATGAAAGCCTCAGGAGTCTGCCCCTCTTCTACACTGTGCAGCTTTTAGGCATATTTTCATTTCAATAAGGTACCTTGAAAATGGACTGGAAATTAGTCAGTATCATTATTTCTTCTCAGCTCTCCCTGTTTCACAGTAAAATGAACTGTGCAAACTCCCGAGGCAGACAACTCTTCTGCTTGTTGTTTTTTGCTCCCTGGCAGTTATAAGTCTCTCGATTAGCTGGTGGCCACAGGCACACCATGGTTCCTGGAGGGCAACTCCCCCAGCCACCATTTGGGAACACACACCCTGAAGGATGAAGCCTGCCTAGCCTTCAGAAATCCGGGTCATCCTGGTGTGTCGAGACAAAAGCTCCTGATGCCATTTTTTATGAGTGACTATGAATCCTGGGATTCAAGCCCACAAGTGCAGGGTGGTGTGGCTGAACACTGACAACGAGATGATACACAGCTTTGGCCTTAAGTGAGATTTATGGCTAGGGCTGTTCATGTTGCGAAGAGTTTATCACTGTCAAAAGAAAGAGAGAAAACAGGCTCTATCCATTTAAGACAGTTAATTGTAGAGGTTGTTCTCTGTTGAATGGAGGTACAGACATGGGATGTCCAGAATTTTCATTCCTGGGTGCTCAAAACATCTCTGTTTAGACTGCAAAGTTTTGAGTATCCAAGTCTGAAAAACTCAGCTTTATGTCATATACATCTATGATACAAATATACAAATAAATGTATACTTTTATTAAATGAAAACATTCAGATAAAGACATCCCAGATGCTCCAGATGCCTTTGATTTAACATAACATCTTGCATAAAAATAATGCTCCAGCATAGGTGTGCTGCATTGCAAATGAAGAGCTTGTATTAAACCCTCAACAGTGATCTCCCAGACAACATATTTCAGTTTTTATTAATATAGGTAGACATCAAGTTAACTTTGCAGGGAGGACACATATTAAATATTCTTTTTCTCTGGAAAAAAAGTCCAAAAAGATAACAGACTTTGTGACCTTCAATGAATAATATTTACCCACACTAGTTCCCATTAAGAATAACTTAATGGGAATTAACTATTTTTAGATAATGGTTGTGAACGAAAGTGCATTTCAACCAGTTTGAATGTAAATGTTTTGTGTGTGAAAAAATGTACACGAATGGTAAAATGAAGTACACACAGCTTTCCAATCTGTAGAGGAATAAGTACAGACGGATTCAGTCTTAGTACTAATCCTTTCACCTTGACACATCAATTAATGCCATCTGTATAACAACAACCAAGAAATCTAGATAAAGTCCTACTAACAAGGAAATGCTAGCGTTCCTTTTCTTACATTCCATGACAGGTGGCATAGAAAAGAAATGTTTTCATTTAAAATATGATTTGCACCAGTTTCCTTTTGCACAAGTCAGCTATGCTCCGTAAGTAAGAAAAGTAAGACTTTATTTTGACCAGATTCATAATCCTTGAATAAATTACTGCCTTGTAACAGTGTAAGAGATCAGTCTAATTTTGTGTCAACCAGCTGCTCATACACAGAGAGCTCCCTGTACAAACACACCCCAGTGAAGTCGAAGGCTAGTCACAGTGTGAAATCCAGAATTGCCGTGGGCTGGCAGTTGAGCACCTTTGCGCTTCAGAGAAACAACTATAAGAAAATGTTGTTGGATTTCTCAAGGTGTGTGGTGAATAACAGCACACTGTGTTTCTTTTCTTGGGGGAATATGGCAGGATTCAGAGTTGCCTTGCCCCGTCAGAGAGATAATTGCTATAATTCATTAGAAGGTCTCATTTCCATTTTTCATTACAGGAGCAAAACTTTACAAACTGTGTTGAAGGGAATGGGAGCATTTTTTTTTTCCTTAGGCTGCATATACAATAATTATAATTCAAACAACCAGTTGAATGAGCCTACACTGGTCATTGCATTTCCTGTCTTCTTACTGTCATTTTCTAGTTTAATTCCTTCATCAAATTGCTCCTAGTTTTACACACTCTTCCAGTTTCTCTGTCGTGAGGCATACAGCAAGTAAACTTATTGACGGTGATGAGTTAGTGCGGTTTCTCCAGGCTGCTTTTCAGAATAGCTTAGCCAATGTACAACATTGATCCTATATCATTTATGTTTCAGCTGTGCAAAGAGAATACTTTCACACTGGGAATGAGTTTAAGCTATGTCCTATTTTAAGATAAACCTATTTATTTTCCTCGTGCTCTTGCCACATTTGATGATCAAAGGCACTTACTTCTAAATAAGTTTTGTTTCTTACAGATGCTTTTCCTGTCTTATTTTATTCTACAGTACAACTGCTCATGAAGCTGAATTTATAACTCAGCTACAGTATGCATAGCTACAGCCTGTGATGGAAAAAGCAGAGGGTTTGAACTCCACTGCAGGTTCAAGAGGAAGTCAAAGCTGTGTCAAAAGAGATACAAAAAGAGAAAAAAAAACAATGAAGGAGACCACAGGTTACATCATTAAAATCCAGAACTTTACCATTATGACTATAACTTCTTTAAGATATGGCTTACAATATGCAAGCAGACAAGTCGAAACAGCAGAAATACAAAAGAACTGAAAGGTGCAAAGCACACAGCAATCAGTAGACTGCTCTCAGAGCAATCATTCTGCACGTTTGGATCTAACTGGGAGTGACATTCTCCAGGAATCTTGCCTGGACTATGCAGACCTACAGATGTGTTCCAGCTTCCGCAATGTTATGCATCAAAGCAAGGAGATACCCAGCTATGATTTTTTTTTTTTTTTTCCAGCTCCACTTCAGAATGCAGTTCAGAACCACCCCAAAACTGGAGTACTTCATTTTTCTGAACATTTGTAATCTGTAAAATACAGCTGCAATTCTGCTTCGACCTGAGATAGCGGACTAGGGCAGAAGCATACTGTACTTCATTTATTTGCTTATTTCTGTTTCTAGTCCTGACCAAAACCAGATAAAGAAGAAACATACAAGAATTACCTGCCTTATTCACATCTCCTGCATGCTTTTCAAAGGAAATATGATTTCATAGCCAGGGGCTGGGGTGCTCAGGATCTGAATTAATTTCTGACTCAAATTCTTGGTGCAAAAACTATGTGTTTGTACAGTTCTTAGATTAATAGATTCTTCATCTTGTCAGGAACCCTAAAAAGGATTGTATCCAAAAAAATAAATATGAAAAGAGTCCCATGATTTTTTTCAACATGCCAATGTTTTAATTCAATCAGGTGTAAGAGAAAATGTAGAATCACTTTTTATTTTATCTGAACTGGCTTACCCATCCTCCTTTTATGTTGACACGCTTCTTGGGTTCAATTATTTTCAGAAGATATAACTTGCCTCACATTATGCCACAGATGGCTTCCAGCCCTTTAAGAAATGTACTATGCAAGACAAATCTCTGCGATGTTTACACTTTCTTTCAAGGTAGTTTTAGCAATTTTATCTCATTTTATTTTCCTACTTATGAAAACCTGGCAAGATATCAAAAGAAAAATGTGCCGATGAGTGCTCTTCATGGAAACTAGATGGATGCTTAGTACCTTCCCAAGCCAGGCTAACCTTTGGCCTTCTGATTAGCTTGCTGAAATTCAAATTCATTTGATGCCCATGGATCCTTTCAGGATTAGTACCTCTTCTGATGAAGAGCAAAGTTAGCTCAAGCTGTCTTGTATGATGCACCCCAAAGGCTAAAAACTGGTGATTGTGTTGTTGAAAAGCACCTCTTGGCTTTCCTTCTATATATAGTAAGTGGGAGTACCCAGGGCTCATAATTTTGGCCTCCCTCTCCTGAATTTGCAGTGCAGAGTAAGAGCTGACTCCTGTGGTGGCAGCCAGCATGGCGTGCTCCACACTCAGAGCTGTAGGACATCAGCCCTGTGCTGCCATCCATTCTCGTGTAGGCCTGGGGCACGAGGCACCTTCTTGCATTGGCCATATCGTCATGGCTTTTCATGTTCAAAGCCTACAGGAAAATTAAAAACTCTACATATAGGAAAAAGTCAAAACTCGCCCTGTTTGGCTGCTGGGGATAGAAGAAGGCAAGAAAGTGTTCCCAAGCAAAGGCCTCCAGAGCTTTGATGTTCCCTGAACCTCCATGTAAGCATACAGACAGTTCCTGGCACCAAAATTCCTGGCCACCTCAGACCTCCCTGCCTCCATATTCACAACACGGGGAAACGTGTTCAGGCCTCACCGTACTGTTTCCCTTCCTCCCTGTGCTCCAGTGCACCCTTGGTGGGAAATCCAGAACCTTTCTCTGCATCGCTTGCTTGGTTGCTGTCACACTGAATGAAACAAGTTTTCTGCTAGTGTAGTGTGGATCCTTGCTCTGGCCCGTGAAAATCTTGTTGCCTTTCTCTTTTGCAAATCACCACCCAGCCATAAACAGGTACTGTAAAAGAAAGTGAGTGTCGGTTCCTGGAGGTTATAAATGATGGCATGTGAAAGAGAATTAGGACAATTTGATTTTCCTACACTGGGCTGACCCCCGTAAGACTGAGTAGAGAAGAAAAATTGCTTTGACTAAGCAAAGATGATACGGTAGTCACATAAGGAATGGAGCAAGCCATATGGAATATCGGAATCTTTAAATAAACATACTTTCTAAACCAGAAAAAAATTAAATATTAGTAATAAAAATTTTAAATGCTCCTTGTTCTGCCTCATCTCTTCATTTTCCTCTGTAATTCCTTTATTGCATATCACACCTATGATTTCTGATTTACCTCTTCAGAACTTCAATCTGACTTTTAACAGCTGCCTAAAGATCCATAGTTGGGATTCTTTGCTCTTTTTGGTTTCTGATAACAGGCAAAGCTTGATTAATTTATCCTGCTAAGTTACTATGGCAACTTCCACCAGTGCAGTGAGAATGAAGCATTCACAGGTATGTTCTTATCAGTGCACATTTCCCCTGACTACGCGATTTAATCCATTAAAATTAAATACTGAATTGTGCAAGTGAAGGCTGAGCCTTGGACTCCTTGTTGAAAGTTTGTCATTAGCCTGGATTATAGCGTAAGTATTTCTTTCTTTGTTAGAAAACACTTCAGCAAGCCAACAGCTAGCGGAATGAGGTCTCAGAACCAGATAACATTGCATTCAGAGGTGCAATAAATCCTAAAGAGAACCTTAGTGATTTTAATCTTGTTATTTGTCACTATTAACAGTGAAAAATGGTAAAACATTTCTGGCTGGTTTAGGGCATGGCTACCTGAACAGGTGCAAAACAAGTTTGGATTTTCTAAGCATCAGACTCTTTAGTGCATCAAATGGGGAAAAAATACGTAGGTGTGGGTCTAAACTCAGCTCTCTGGTCAACATGCAGCAGCTGAGCCCTTCCTGAAAGCCTGGTAAATTCTTTTGCATCTGCTGGAGAGCTTCCAGAGTGCATGTGGGCAGCTGTCAGGGTGCAAAGTTCAGCAACTTGCTCATGTCCTTAGCATCCACTGAGTATGGCTCATATCCCAGAGAGAGAGGGCAGCCTTGCTCATTGGGTCTGGGAGGACAGAGTTAAATCTTTAGGTGGTTATAAGACCCATAAATATCTTGGTCACATCTTCTTTCTTACAATGATGCTCTTTTAATGTCTGTTTTCTCTCTGAAAAAGTGAACGGATGAGAGAGGTAAAAGAGTGTTTTAGCATGGGGATGAGTGGCCTTGAAGTGATTATGGTGCCTGTGCCACGGGGAGACATTAAGGAACCAACGACATTGAAGAATATGTTCCTATATATCATTAACTATTTTGTAGATTTCTGAAACTGTTTGCCAGCCTTGTTATTTCACATTTTAGCACAGAAATAAATCAGTATTACAACCTGGGGGAAATAGGATTTTTTAAAAGTGCTTCCACAACTAGCTTAGAGAATTCCAGGGGTTTGTCCTAGGACATTACCAAGTCAATTTGCAACTGGTCACATTCCCGAGTGAGCTGCTGCACATTTCACAGGCAGTATTTTTTCTCCAATCAATCCTTCTCCCATCTGTCTACTTCCAGCTGATTTCCTGATAAAAGAGATTTTTAAGGGACTCAGTTTTGCCACACTGACTTTTATCAAGCAAGGGGTGACTTGATGAAAAGCCTGATGAAGCTGGGCCTCGCTTTGTAGGCAGATACGTTTTCCATCTAACTACAAAGGCCTTTACCTGGGTGAATTCTGGCTGGCCTGGGAATAAGCAGCTGTGCTAGCACATGGGGTGACCTTTGTGACAGCTGGGTGGAATTGAGGCAGGAGCTGTCCTCTTCTTTCCCAACAAGGTGGGCATTGCAATCTGAGAGAGACAGGTTGTAGATAAAGCCAGCCATGGTTTCCCAGTCCTGTCACTGCTTGAGAAGGTGCTCTGTACCTCACAAAGAGTATTTACTGTCTTCAGGAGACCTGTACCCTGGATAACATTGCCTCCCTCTAAATTTGGAGCTATAATCTGAACTGAGTTGCCTGAGCATAAGTGACAAGGGGAAGACGATGTCAACTTTCTCTTTCCCTCATGGGACAAACATGTTACCAATTAAGGCTTTATTACCTTGGATATTATGTAGATCATGCTTTAACGAAACAGCTGATTAATTTTTCTGGATCACTCCATTCCCATAGTGCAAATAGATGGTTAGAAAATTGTAAAGAGACAATAAACAATGACTGGGAACCCTGCATCTTCTGCTTCAGAAGAAAAGAACACTTCCTTTCAAGGAGGATCTCATTAACGTGTTCAAGACAGGAACATATTTTTAATAAGTGTTCAATGCCTAGCACAGGGTGACCTCTTGTTGCCAAAACCAGTGAAGTAGAAATACTGTGAAGGCGTATGATAGTAATTTCACAGTCTATCCAGATTTGTAGACTCTGAGCTCCATGAGACAGAGTCTTGAGAATGAAATTAATCTCACAGGTTGTTAGCATCCACATCTGAGCTATGAACTCTTCTTCTGTAGTCAATGGTGAGAAACACGAACTAAAGGGTGCAAGTGCATCCCAGTCCAATAGATATTTTTAAAGTATCTGCTAGCTCAACTGTGCCCTGAAAGTGCCTATTTCCTTCAACTGACAGTAAAGGATACGTTATTTGGCTAGCTCTAGAGTTAGATACCTCCATTTGGTCAACTGGATTTCATATGAATGAATGAATAACCACTGAAAGGATTTTTATGTACATATTATTTCTAAGATTATAAATGTTCTCTGATTTTTAAGCCCATTAGCATTCATTGTGAGATCATGGAAGAAGGAAATTTCTTTCAGGTTTATTTATTATGCAGTGATTTTTTTCTATAAGTGATTGCTGCTTTTCTCAGCAGAACAAATGTATTTCTGAAATTTCTGTTATTTCTGTATATATATCACACTTCTAATATATGAGCACTGTAGGTACATTATATTTAAAAAGGCAAAATTGCACTTCAAGCAATTAGTTTTTTACTTTAGTCGCTCTAGCAGTTACTTAAGTAACACAGTTATTATTATGTATTGGAAATTTTTATGGGCTTGAATGTTTACGGAGAAAACCAGTTTTCATTCCAGTCTGTTTTTATTTCGGTTCCTATATAGCATTTATGCTGTCCGAATATATAATAGGAAACCAAAATTCCCAATGTGGTTTGTTCCCGTACAAATGAATGCAATATCAGTTGTCCATGGCAGTGAGTTAGTCTTGCCTGAATTTAGAAGCTCTCAGTGTGGGTGTTGACATGTGAGCTGGGTGTTAAAGCACCACCACAGACAATTAAGTCCTGGAGTAGAATTCAGTTACCTGAATACACAGATACCCACTGTCTTTGAAGGCCTTTCCTCTCTTCTGAGTGCCAGTACAGGTGTCCAAGTAGGTTCTGCACCATATCTGAGACTCTCATGTGAAGGCCCTAGATACCTCTCTTTGGACAGTCTATTGAGTGCTTAGTCAGTGGGGTATAGAGAGTTATTCAGGTGGCCAACTGCCTAATTTTGGTCTAGTTTAGGATCTTACGAATGGCTCCTAGATCCCTCATTCAATACAGAAATAAATTAGTCTAATGTAATTTTGGAGTCCTCTTGAGCATCTAGAAGACAGAAGGACTCTGTAATGCCCTTATCAAGTCTGTTAACTCCTTGCAGATGCCTAGATAATTCAGGGCATCACACTTAGCATGAGGCACTTGTGTTTCAGCAAGTGAATTCTACCTCTTACTGACGACCTTGACTAGCTCTCCATTGCTACCATGCAAGATTTACAAAACTGGCTCCACAGAGCACCTGTACTATAGACATTAAGACACAGTGAATTCCACTTCTTATGCCAGAAATGACATGTACATGACATACATTCAGTGCAGAAGAAGCAAAACCCAAAAAATCCAACAAAAACGTGTGGACAATGGTCATTTATGATTGCTGCTGCCAGATTGCAAAGCCATCAGAACATGGTGAACTTNACACTTAGCATGAGGCACTTGTGTTTCAGCAAGTGAATTCTACCTCTTACTGACGACCTTGACTAGCTCTCCATTGCTACCATGCAAGATTTACAAAACTGGCTCCACAGAGCACCTGTACTATAGACATTAAGACACAGTGAATTCCACTTCTTATGCCAGAAATGACATGTACATGACATACATTCAGTGCAGAAGAAGCAAAACCCAAAAAATCCAACAAAAACGTGTGGACAATGGTCATTTATGATTGCTGCTGCCAGATTGCAAAGCCATCAGAACATGGTGAACTTGTGATTCACCCCAGGGAATCATAAGTCCCAAGTTCTGGCAGTTGTCTACATTAAACTATGGGAATTACACTCTGAAAATGCTTATTTTCTTAACCAGCTGTGGAGGGAGTCTGTACCGCTAACTCCCACTCCTGTAGCTGGAGCTCTCTATTACTGTGTACTTCAGTACACACCAGTGTCCAGAGTCACATCTGCTGAAGCATCTTGCAGGTATTCTACTTTCTGCAGTGACTAAGTACCTGGAGTGGTAATGTGGGGGCTGTCCTTTTTGCCCTAGTGTGAAGCCGTGATGCTGCTACGACCTACACCGAGGCCTGGGATCCAAAAAGTGCTGCTGAGTCTGCTAGCAGATGCACAACCTTAGACTAGTCCTTAGCTGATGACAGATAAAATTAGAAATAATGAATCTTTTCCTTCCTCCTTTCTCAGCATTATTAAAGGTCTTGGCTTTCCCATCAATGAATATCTGTAACTAGCCACTCAAGCTTTGCTGTTTATAGGCATCTGCATTATAGAAGCATCCTGTGTTGCTGTCCCAACAACCTAGACTGATACATTAATATGACTGCAGGATGGGAAATAAAAACAGGAGAAAAATATAGGAGATCTTTCCTAATGTAAAATATTTGGTTTTGACTAAAGAAAGTTCACAAAAGGGTCACTTTGTATGAAGGTAAACCTTTTTAGTCCTCGTGTTTTACCTCCCCGCTGACTACTAGTAATACACCTAAAGCTCCATAAAATGTCAGTTTCTGTCTATTACAACCAAAGAAAATGTATGAGATGTTTGGCTTGGGAAATCAGTTTTCAGTCTGCTGCAACTTACTATTTGTTATAAGTGGAGTCTGGCATTGCACACTCCTGTTACGAGTTCACAATGTATCTGTGTGCTGCAGTCTAGCAAAATAAAAATAGCTGCAAAAGGCTGGAGAAAACCAATTGTCAGTAAAGCATCACACATATTTTTATTTGGAGAGTGAGAATCACTATTTGCAATTAATTAAAAGAAATTAGCAAAGCTTTCATTTCTCTGTTGGTATCCACACTTATGCACAACTAACTTTGTTGCTGAAAAGACATTTTATGGTCTGTAGCCACTTGCACAACAGGACCCTCTAATTCTCTAGTGGTAAATGAACTGGTGATATATTACAAAAATCAATTTTTTATGGAAAATTAGAGCTTGTTGGTTGTACTCATATTAACAATGTAAGAATTCATGACAGCATAACACCTTTCAAGCAGATAGTCATCCATTTTACTTGGAAGCATATAAATGAGCATGGTTTATGCACCACAAGTGGGGACACAAGCCCTGCTACCGATTTTTAAACCATATTTTTTCTTTTAATATCATGTCAAAATGCTAAAGTGCAGAGGATGTTTATATAGTCACTATATCTCTTTAGCATTAACAAGAACAGTAAGAATTCACTTTTCCTTCTGCACAGATTCATGCACAGGCACGTGAAATGAAATGTGATCTATCTACCTTTCAGCTGAAAGCAGTGTTGATGTATTTCCTGCTTAGATTCATCTTCCAGAGGCTGATAATACAAACTTTCTGTATTTTGGAATAAATCCCCTAGTCTTTTTTGAGCAGAGGCCAAAACATCAAATGGAAAGAACAGAATTTTAATCCAGATTTACAAGGGGGAATTGCCTTGTGCAAACTTGTGCAGCCCCTGGAATGAGCTATTTTTGTTGGAGGGTGGATCCTTCTAGGTACCTGATGATATCACAACAATGAATATGATTAGAACTATTTATCAATATATTTTGTAGACTAAAATCTCCTTTGTGTGCATTTCATTCATAGAGCCTAACTTCAGAGCCCAGCATTATGGTTGTATTTAGACATCTACAAATTGGATGTCTGAGCTAATAATCCAAATTCTCTTCATACTCAGTGGGGAGAAATGGGTAATTCAAAGGGTAATTCAGACCCTTGTCATCTCCAAATGAGACTCTTATACAAGGTCTGAATGTGCCTAATTCTCTCCATCGATTAATAAAGGAACGAGGTGATAGCTCAGACTTTGACAGCAACATTAGAAACATGAAAAGCCAGGGCAAATAAATCCCACCTCATGTTAGTCTGGTTTTATATGGCACAGATGTGCAAACTTTAGCCTACAATCTTGCTTTTCCTTACCCTAACAGCCAAGCTCAGGAACCACATAATGACTCAATGTACAACAGCTGAAGACCCATGACTGTGCCATTTCTTCATCTTACTTGTGTGCAGACAAGTCTAGTAATCAGGAGCAGATTCTGACCACACTTTTTGTATTCCCCACCTCTGTAACAGGGTTACATAATACCATTCATACCCCTAAGCCATTCCTGGAAATGAGATGAAGACTCTCAGCAGGTCTTCACACCCATCAGGTAAAGGAAGTTCAACCGGTACTAACAAGGACATTTTTAGAAGATGTTCAAGCAGGCACTGTGTTCAATAAGACAGGCAATACATCACTATTCAGGCAAGGCAGACACTGCATGGTAATCAAGAGTCTGCATTTTTTTCTTGACAACTAATTAAGGTAGAGAGCTCTCTTTCCTGTTGCTGTTGGAAGACGGTCTTGCTCATACTAAGCTGGGTCTGACCAGCAGGCAGACCCATTCCACCTGAAGACAGAGGCAACCACTGTAATAAAGCTTTCTCTTAGTAACCGCCTCACGTGTGTTAAGAATGCGATGCATCAGGTACTGCAGCATGCAGAACCATTCAGCTAGGGGACGGAATAATATCACCGTTTTTAAAAACAGGACTCTGGCAGGTCTCCCAGGAGGGTTCTGACAGCCACCATCATTCATCCGCCTTTGCCACCTGAAACTGGTATTAACCATGAGGGAAAAAGTGATTGCACAGACTTAAACTTACTTAGATAGTACTGTGACACAGAAATTGAGAATAAACACAACCTGACAGTAAGCAAACACCAATTTTTGGACATCCAGGCAAATCCTAAATCTGACATCAAATGACCACGACAAATGCTGTAAAATACTCATTTTGTGTATTGTATCCAAACAGCTAATAAGAAATAGGACTCTGTTTCACACAAAACCTAAAACTGGAGGAGCTATACACCTTCTGTTTTACAGGAGTCATCTGCTGATTAACATCACACAGGGTGAAATGGTATGGCCAACAGAACAGGATCTAAGGCTTGCAAGAGGAGTTGCCCGTGGGAAGTCAGTGGTCTTCTAAAACACCAGCATGAGCATGTCATCTTCACTCTTAAGAGTGTGACCAATACCTTCTGAGCTATGAAGTCTTTTACAGGCTCATTGCTTTTGTCTTTCCCTATGGCCTCTGTATGTAGAAGGTGTTTGAAAAATTCATCTCAGTTTTTCAAACCCTCTAAGATACCTGCTGGATTTCACTCTAGGGCATCCTGGGAAATAAAATGTTGAGAATAAACATTCCTGTCTCTGGAAAATTGTGTTATCACTGCATATATTTAACATTTGTAGACTGTGGACTAAATGGATCTAGTAGATTCATTTTTTTTTCAAATCGTATTTTCTACTTCATGTAGCTTTGGAGCACTGAGAAGGAATTGTTCACAACAGATTTGTTAGGTTACTATTACATTTTTTTATTGTAACAAAAGTCATTATACAATGGAATAAAAAAAATAAAAATATGACTGCATGGACATTTAAAATACATCCCACTTTATTCCTAAAAAAATGTTTCAGGGTCTTTTGCTCATGGAAATTGAGACTTTATTTACTTTTATTTTAAGGAAAGCAGGAGGGAAGATAAAAGGACATTTTCCTACAAGGTATAACACAGTATATTCCCCTCCCCAGGGTAAAGAGCTTGAAAGGTTTTCTTTTTCAGACTGGGTGCATGCTCATCCACTTATCTATGCAGCCACTATACTGTACTTGAATGTAAATCACTTGCAAAATGCCCTGGCCAATTTCTCAGTTGCGTGTCTCCACAGTATGCACGTGTATTATGCATTATATGGTTAATAGTCCATCAGCTCCCTTGTGGAAAATCAAGAAAGCTTCCCTACCTTCCTGAAAGAAAATGTGGAATTATTTTACACATGTCCAGCCAGGTCAGGCTGCAGTATGTTCTCAAGAGAAATTCCACCTGAATTAAGGCAGCACTGTGCTGTACAGTGATGTGGTGGATACAGAGGTACTTGAGGGAGCTCAAATGCAGGAGGTAGAATGGCTATATCAGCATGGTGCTCTCTGTAGACTAATTAGTCCTGCTAAGAAGCAGGATACAATAGTCCAGGCTAAATACTTTGAGGTACTTCACCAGTGAGACGATGCACATCTGCGTAGTGCTGAGTTCCTGCCTTCCCCTTGGGCTCTGCTGAACCCTGCCTTTATTCCTTGTCTGAGACCCGGGGACTTCTAACGTTCGCAAAACTTATGAAGGTGAAAAGCATAAGGGAGCCTACTTTATCAGACTCCCACAGAGAAGCTCAGTGGTTTTTCTGAGACTGGAGAGCAAGAGTGGCAATCCTAGAGTGAGAGTCCAGGAGCCCTGGGAGCTTGCTTCCACTGCTCCAGTGCTATCTCAGGGCACAGGACCCAGAGCCCAATGCCACTGCAGTGTCTGCATTGCTGCACATGCATATGTGGGGACCAAGACCATGGGGATGCTTTACACCAGCTTTTAGTTCACTAAGGGTGTATTCGCTCCTTTCTGGGGGTGAGACATCATCCTTGAAGTGGGAGAAAAATACCATAAGGAATCAGCAGCTCTGGGCACTGGGCAGAATTAAATCAGACAGAATGCAAAATTACAGAAAGAACTGCTAGCATTTTAGCCTACAAGACACACACAAAGTAAAGACAGTGAAGATGAAACTTAAAGAAGTGTTTTGCCCAGCGTTGTACAAAGACAAATGGGAATGAAGGTGAAGAATAAGAATACCAAAGCTTACACCATGTTGCATTGTCCTCCAGATAGTCCTCTGGGAAGCAAGAGAGAGACAGATTCAGGGAACAGAAAAACAAAACAAAACAAAACAAAAATAAACCACAGGTTATACCAAACAGGCAACCACAGAGAAGATAACGAGTCTTTATAATCAGTTAATTTTAAATGAGAAATCTTAGATCATGCTCTACAAAAGCAGCTGAGGTCAGTGGTTAAAATTATTTAATTTCTGACAGTATTTATTTAACTGAACTTTAGATGTAATTGCTAGGTGCTTAGACTAAGGTTGTCACTTTTTGCCACTTTGTAGTAGAGGGATATTGATTTCTCTGAGCTGTTTAAACGTATACTTTAGGATGAGATGAATCATGCTTTAGAAATATTTGATCTCAATTCAGTTGCCTAAACCTATGTTATTACAACTGAATGAACACCTTTATTTATCTCAGTTAGCAGTAAAAACTACAGTCATCTAGACTTCAAATCTAGATAGCTGGTTATAGGTGTCTACACTATGGATCTCTATATTGAATCAGAAAAGTCCTCATTTCTGCTTCTGTTACAGTCAGTAGAGAAATAGGGTGGAATCTCGTTACCTAAACATAGGCATAGAAAGTGAATTTAGTAGCTCTGAGGTATTCCATCTTACTTCCAGATGGGTCTCCTGCAACTTCGCTTTCACATTTGGACATCTTGAAGACCACAGGCATCTCAAATAGCACTAGATGACTATGTTTATGTAGCTGAATTCCACCCAGAGGGAACTGCAGAGAAGAGCTGGGGCTGGGTTCTGTTCTCCCACTTGGATGCCATACAGTAGGCATCCTCCACCTGCCAGTCCAGGAGGGCATGGGCATCCCAAATTACTGCCAGCTCAATGAGGTGCCTTAGATACTCCAAGGCATCCCAGTGTTGTATATCTACATGTGGGTATCTCAGCTGAGCCTTTCATTTACCAATCTGTGAGAGGTGTCTGTGACAGATGGGGTGAACCACTCTCCAAAGATGTGTCTGTCTCTCCATTGACTTCAGAAAGAGCCTGACTTTTAGGCCCTGTGCTGTGAAGAGGTGATTGAATTGCCTGAGGTATCTTGAATTGCTTGAGATGCTGCAGTGTATTGTACCCAGCTCCTCCCTGCTGCTCCACAAATAGATTGGTCTCCTCTAGTCCTGTGCCATACCTGCTGGTCCCATGTTTGAGATACTCTGGGGTGTCTCACATGGTGCTTTGCATCCATGCTTACACAACTCTCTCAAGTTCTATCACAGAATCATGGAATCATAGAATGGCCTGGGTTGAAAAGGACCTTAAAGATCATCTAGTTTCAACCCCCCTGCTGTGGGCAGGTTGCTAACCACTAGAGCAGGCTGCCCAGGGCCTTATCCAGCCTGGCCTTGAATGCCTCCAGGGATGGGGCATCCACAACTNACTGCTGGCTCATGTTCAGCTTCTCATCCACCAGGACCCCCAAGTCCTTCTCTGCAGGGCTGCTCTCAAGGAGATCTTCTCCCAGTTTGTATAAATACCTGGGGTTGCCCAGGCCCAAGTGCAACACCTCGGCCTTGTTGAACCTCATTAGGTTCTCATGGGCCCATTTCACTTCCTAAATACGGCTGATGCATTTTAAACAAATTATACCTCTGCGTTTGGGGGATATTTAGTTTTTTTTCATGTTTCTCACAATTTTTTTTGATCTGTTTCTTATTTATTAAGCCTTATTAGTTATAGCTATGACAATAACACAGAGAAACCACTTTCCCTCCTCTTGGGATTGAATAGCTGGATTAAAGACACACGTTCAGGCAAGGATGAAGGAGCAGTTTCTCAGATGGGTTCAGTACCTGGTGATTTCAGTTTAGGCTTCTTATAAGGGCTGCTTTGTGCAACATACCCGATAAAATATGCTCAGCTCAATTAAGCTTATAAATGGGAATATGAGCAGGAGTAAAAAAAATTGGTTCAGATATGCTACGTTTGTATAAGATTGAGATGCAGACAAAATATTTTCTAAACTTGGTCTTTTCTGAGGACATGCTGTCAAAGACAGATGAAAACAGAATAGTTTGTCACTTCTTTTGAGGTTTACATAGATGCATGTTTGGACATCGTAATGACAGTTTAAAGTGAAGTGTTCTGACAGTGTTTTATGAATACAAACTCCAGAACAGACTTCCAAAAGCACTAATGTAAGACTGAACAGTCAGCTGCCTCACAAGGAAAGATTTGTTTCCTATATCTTTAATAACCAAAAGGGGCTTTAACTGTTTGAGACTACTATCAAAATATTAATATTGCTGTATGTTTGTGCTAAGCAAGCAATAGAAAATGATCAGTGTGCAGAGTGGAAAACTGCTGTGAGTGGGATTCTCCTTATGTCTTGTTAGCAATGCAAGGATTAGGAGAATTTAACTGAAGCTGGTCCTCCAAGGTCTGTCTATAGTTCATGAAGAGCGATACGTGACTGAGGGAATGATTCAGCACATTAAACACTAAGGATCTAATGCAGGCAGGTTGAATGATGCTCCTGTGAGGCAGGAGTGCAGCATTTATATCCTTCTGGATAAAATTACCCAAGCTGGTGTGAGATGCAGGCAGTGACCTTTCCCAAACGCTGCTAAGGGATTACAGCTCTGAAACAAGGCCTTCTGCTCTAATCCACGTAAACAGCCTTTCCTCACTCCAGCTGAGGTCAGTGGCCGTCTCTAACTTGAGGGATTGTTGATCTCGGCCCAGAAGGAGATGACACATACATAACTGCCATTTGGAGATGGATTTAATACTGAAACTCACTGCTAACAGGCCATGAATAATTATTATTTTAAATACCACTAGCAAGAAAAACAAACAGGTGTTTGGCTTTAATGCTTTTTAAAGTAGCAGCAGCAATGCTAAGCTCTTTGTTTTGTTCTGAAATAATGCGCAAACAAACCTAGCTAAATCATATGGTGATAAGTTCCCTTTTGAAAGTTACAAGTTATTATGAGTTATAAAGGATTATCTGCATTGTCGATTTTCACTAGTTATAGCCTTTAAGGGCCAGCAGCATGTGACGCTTTTCTGGTTTATTCAGGATGCTGCTCAGTATTTTTGTAAGTTTGTAGTTCAAAAAAAGAGATTAATGTGTTTAGAAGCAGTGTATTTAGGTGAATATGAAGTGTCTCTTAAATCTGCCTTTTTGCTGCAAAAAATACTTGAACTGTTCTTACAACATAAGAGTAATCCAAGCTGAACTGTGTTACAACCTTCCTTTTTATGATCTTCCTCCCACTTCCCCTGTGTGAAACCTTTATCTTTGACGGAGCATGACTGAAACCTACAGGCTTTGGTGACCTTTGACTTCACCATGGCCAATTCTAGATTAAGATTCAGGCCTCTGCACATAGTGATACACAAGGGCTGGTTCTTTGAATCTAAAGTGAAATGATAAAATTAAAATATGGATTGAGCATTACCAGCCAGATTTTTAGGCTACACTGCATTATGAATCAGACATGTTAGAAAGACCTAAGTCTACAATGGAGGTAAACATTTTCTTTTCTGCTTCTCCTTTTTGGACAACCAAGCTACAGAGAAGAGAACCAACAAATGTTGCTTTTTGCTGCAGGGTAATCCCCATGTGTAGAAATGCCATGTTATTTTCCAGTTGATTTGCCATGAAGATTGGCAGAATACAGTAGAAAGACAGAATACAGCTAAATAGAGGTGATTGGAAAGGCTTGGCACTGTGGAAGACTACTGTGATCATCAAAGGAATTTGCTGAAGGATGTTGTAAAGGAGATACCCAGGTCATTATCTGAATTAGTGTATTTGGGTTCCTGGTTAGTGATTTAAGCTGCATATCAGAGAAAGCTCTAGACAGTTTAGGCTCATGATCAGAACCATAGCAAGAGGTTTTGGTGCTGTTGTGCAGCCAGCACCTGCCTGGCACCCAGTGGGAGTGCAGCTCACTGAAATCTCATACCCCAGCTAATGGCTGTTTCCAGCTGGGCTCTCCTTTCCCCTCACTCTTGCTACAGCCCTGAGCATCGCTCTCTTTGGCAAGACAGACCAATGCTGTGCAGCAATTAGCTCGGCAAGAGGGTGGTATGTGATACGGTCTGTTTTGATTCAGATGCTTTACAGCTCTTTAATTTTGCTCATTGCTTTACCTCAAGATGATTGTTGAGACAGTATTAACAGCTATAATAATTAGTCCACTGTAAATTTATAGATGTATAAATAGCAGGAACATTGAAGTCTGAAATGTGAATCCAATGACTGGTAGTAAAGAAAATAATCTGATGTTACGGTCTTGTTTTCAAAATGATTGAATAAATAAAGCAAGATTAATGATAACTGAAGTTTTAGCTGATAAAACTCAATTTTTGAGACGGATGGAAATAAAGTGGTGATAATTTTATCATTAAGTAAAGAAGTAGAACAAATCAATGTGCCTTTGCAAGTGTGTATGTTAAAGAACTAGCTGCTAAAAATCACTTTAATACACAGAAACAGTTTTAATAAAATAAAAAAAATATAAAATATTGCTGTAGATCACTTTTCAAAGAGAATTTCTACTGCAAAGTACCTGTCCTGGCTCCTCTGTTTTTTGGCCTGCAGGAAAGAGCTTATTATCTTCTAACATTTCTAATACATCAAAACTGAATCATATTGTTCTCCTACAATGCAATTCTGTACTATTTCCAATGGAGAAAAAAAGATTTACTGAATGCTGGAACAGCTGGCATAGAAACTATATAGAGTGATTATGAAATTATTAAAAAAATTGTCAGGAGATTACCACTCTTCTACTATATTATTAAGCCATTTCTACTAATTTGAAAATGGAATATATTTTGCCTTACCAGCCTATCCAAACTTGTTCCAGCAGCAGTTGTAGGTCGCTCCTCTGGGTTATATGGTCTGAATCGGGTATTGAAGTTTTCAGGGACAGAACGGGAAGATCTCAGGGCAGGTGCCGGTTTAGGTTGGCCACATCCTTGGAAAACCTGAAAAAGACATTGTAGGTTATATGACAATCATAGAAAAAGGGAAGCTGGTATTTTACAGCCTCTTTATTCTCTCTTTCATATTTTTGAAACCAGCTTTGATTGACATTTTGATAATAGTGAATTGAGCACTTGCCCTGCATTAAAAGTCAGATTAATAATTAAGCATAAGTAATTACACAGTGAAGGTATAAAAACATATAGGGACCTTAAGAAAACCTTAATTTAGGGAGGTGATTATTCATAGAAGTTAACATCTGAAAGCATTTAAATTGCTATCTTTCCAGGAAGAGAAATGAGCTAAAGGAAGTCCTTTGTGGCAGAACTTAGCTGATAATTGGTTTAGTTTTTGTTAAAATGTGGTATTGGTGCAGAATCGCAGCTCATTCATAATCCCTGCCCACAACTCTTCCTACCTGGTAATTTTGTTTGTAGTCTTGGAGAAAAGGTCAGTGATGAAATAGTCTATAACTGGATTACTTTCTTTCCCTAGCAAGTCTCTCTCTAGAAGAGGCTGAGGCATAGTGAGTGGGCAATAGTGAGAATTATTTCCTGATTGCTTGTTTTCTAGGTATAAAAAATAACATCAAGGGTTATGAAATTTTTCATATACTTCCATTTGGAGAAAAGTTTCAATAGCATGTATCTTGTGGATACTAAAGGACACAGAGGACACTTTTGACTACTGGATATCAAGTATATATACCAGAGGAACTCACAGAAGTTATGCAGATGAAAGAGGTAGAATATTCAGTGTTAAATTTTTTGAGGTGTTCTGATGAAGTAGGATCCTAGTATTTGCCTTCATACCATCTTTTCAAGTTCTAGAATCATCTTTCTTTTTTGTGACCATTGCATTTTGGCTGTTTCAACATTTTGCCTCCATTCAGAAGAAGAAAAAAAAGCTCAGAATTTATTGTAAAATATATTTTATAAAACCCTAGTCCCAGACACAAACTGTCTGTCTGAATGAGTTTTGTGGACGTGAAAACTCTTATGCAGGTGCTGTGTTTTCTTTGTAGGACCAGATTACTCCTTTTTGTGCAGCAAATGAGATAACAAGGTCACAAGCTATGCTGTGAGCTAGCGATCAAAGAGACTCATGTTTCACTTTCAGACTTTTATCTTTTCTACCTTGAGTTATTCTCTCCTGAAGTAGCAATGGATGGTGTGACTTGTTGCTTTCGGAATACATAACAATTGGCTCTTAGTTAGGTTTCCCAACGTTAATTTAGAGGCCCCAAATGATTCAAAATTTGCTGAAAGAAACTGATTCATACTAAATTTATGTCAAATCGTCAGGTCTGTTTTGGCTCAAAGTCCAGCAAGTCAGCTGTTGTATGGCCATGGGGATTTTTAATTTATGAGTGGAATACTGCTTGGTCTGGTTTGAGACTACCTGTAAGATTATTTTTTTTATCGTTTCTAGCCTCCCTAGTCATGAGGACTATTGGATAATGAATTTGTTTAATCAAGCAGGAAAGATGATTTTAGCTTGTAAAGTTACATTTTCTTTCAGGAGGAAAGAATATTATTTTTCCCCTGTGAAGAAAATTCAACTAAGATTAATGTTCAGCGTTTAAACATGAGTCTGTATGACACTGTACATTTTAAAGGGCTAAATATATATGTTGGGGGAATCAGTTAGAAAAATTTACTCATTAGTCTTCTGACTGAAGATATGTTATGCACAGAAAACAACCATCTATTTAGATATCTATGAAATTCCACTTAGTCAATTAAGCAAGCAGGTGTTTGCTTACAAAGACAAGTGACAATTATCCAAAATATGCAACTTGACTCTCAGGGGAAAAGAAAGTGAGGGCATTGAATCTTCTCCTTAGATTTCATACACATTCAAGTGTGTGAATGTTAGGGTACTGACCATGTGGAGTATGTGAGTCTACATAATTTATATTTCATTTTTTTTATGACATACCAAAAAGCCCCCAACATAGACTTCGTGGCATTTAGCTTCATACAAATAGCTGCAGCAAGTAGTTTTGTAAGAACAAATCTACATACAGTCCAAAAATAACAGAGGTGGAAATTAGATAGCAATTTTTACATCACAGAAGAAATAATTTAGTTTTTAGATGACCTGGCAGAAATGCAGTTAGGATACAATATGCAGTAACTAAATTTTGAGTGCAAAAAGAGACAATTTCTGATTTGCATCCAGATATTAACTGTCAGAACAGAAAATGTAAAGCTGATACCTGAAATTAACAAATGCTTCCTAAGAAGAATCACATGAAGTACTTTCTTCACAATGCTACTCAGAGATACTGAGTAACTTCTGGAAAAATATTCACGTGTTTCATTACTCATTCTGTGAAATGGCAGCATAAAGCCACTCTTTAAAAAAATTGCATTTTACATATAACTGGTGCAGTCTGTCCTTCTGAATTTAGACAAAGCATCTAGAATAGTTCATGATGTCCTGGGATATCCAAGACATCTCTTAAGACTGTCTTAACACAAGACCATTCCCCATCAAACTGCAGCTAAAGCTCAAATACTCTATCTTAGGGTGTCACAATGAGCACCAAACCTCTATGGTCAGGGATATGAAAGAAGCCATGAAATCAAGTCAACAGAGTCAGTGAAGAATTGCGTTTATCGAGCTGACTAAATAGAGGTATCTGCTTCAAGACTAGGAAGTAGCTACTGTAAAAAAAGAGTCCTTTTACCAGGAGAACTTGAGGTTTTGAATGCAAGCCGACAGAATTTGTTCTGTATGAAGCCTTGAGTCCTACTGCTATTTAGACACGTGTTAGGGCTCAGTGTTTCCTATTGAGTGTCTCTTTATAACTCTGTTCCATTGACTCTCTCATCTCCAAATAGAAAAGCATTGATTTTTTTCCTGAAATGACATTATATTTGTCCTGGACAGGGCTCTGGAAAGAACACAGATAAATGAAGAGGTTTTGTTAATATGCAACTCAGGGGTTATTTTAAGAAAAATCTTGGATGTAGTTTTATGAAGACTTCCTCCTTATAAATAATGCATAGGTAGTCTGCTAGATCATGGAGCTTATTCATCCTTTTTATCTGAAGTAATTGCTGAAAAGGAACGTACATCTATAGGTTAAAATGGCCCATCCATCAGCTCAGAT
Organism: Syrrhaptes paradoxus; assembly: GCA_013400615.1. Classification (NCBI taxonomy): domain Eukaryota; kingdom Metazoa; phylum Chordata; class Aves; order Pterocliformes; family Pteroclidae; genus Syrrhaptes; species Syrrhaptes paradoxus. Next base: position 43,304 of record VZTO01023338.1, on the reverse strand, counting down.
AAAAGTATATTTAAGATTTACTAAAGGGAGATGCAGTTATGGGATAGCCCTTATGAAACTGGAAAAATCTTGGCATGGCAGCCAAATGACACTTACAGCAGCCAAATGTATCTGTATAGAACCAGACTGTTTAAAATGCAGAAAGTAGTCCAGTATGCTGTGTTTTGAGCAGTAAGGGAGATAAAATTATGCTGATGCAACCAGATTAGGAAATTTCTCCATTGTGAAGAAAAACGGATTTTATAACATCTTTTCTGCTGTTTTTTGAGTTTTTTTCCACTTCTTGTGAATGAGCAATTTCTGCAGATGTCAACTACAAGCATTCATACTGTTAAAATGGAGCAGATGTAGGATTTACTCTTTGACTTGAAGCAGGAATCAAAGGTAATGGTACTGACAGCCTTATGGGAAGATTGTGAAGGCCCTCAAACCATACTTGTTTCGGCCACGATGGAAATGAGCATTTATATGTTATGACTCTCTGAATATGATTCCCTGAATACCCCAGGGAGAATGAGAATAAGAATAAGGCAAATGGATGCTCTATCTAAGTATTGGATATGAAATGAGCCATTGGAAACAATATGCAGAATATGAAACTTTCACCTGAGAAATAATCAAGCTGTTGCTGAGCGCTGAGTTTGGCACTGTAATGTTCAAATACCAAAGAGGTGTCACTGGCAAATACCAGAGAGATTTCAGTAATGCAGGTAACGTGTCTCAGACATTATCAGAAGAAACCCAAGGTAAATCTATTGCAGCTTGACTTCTACTAGGGGCAACCTTCAGGGAACACCACTGGAATCTGGGTAGACCCAGGTTGCAAAGCCTACTCTCAAAAAGTGCCCATGTCTTGGGAGGCATCTCAAGCAGCTCAGACTAGTTGTTTTTGCACTCTGTGTGGTTTGGTTTGCAGAAGGCACTCTGTCAGAATGGCTGCAGGTGTTAGATGATAAAGCTGGTTTTGACGATCTTCAGTCCTTGACTTTTTTGGAGAAGGGAAACTGAGGTCTGATTCAGAGCACATAGATTCCTCTAGCAGAAAGGCCTTAGGTATGACTTTCTAGACCATTGCTCCTTTTTGAAAAGCATCTCCAGATACTGCAGCTGTCAGGAATGTGACTTAAGTACCTCATGTGGCTGTCATTCAGGGACATGACAGCCATGCAAGGTGGGTAGCTGGTCACATTTGTGGTCAGGCTTTCTAAATAGCCAGTTCTGAATATTGACTGAGGAGAAATATCAAGAAAGCAGAAAGATTCCAGCCTCAGGATGAATTGGAGGTTTTTAACATACTACTAGTACCTGGTTAATGTGAACTATGCTAAAAGGATCAATCACAATCAGCACACAAACAAAAAAAAGTTAATGGCCTCGGAACAGAGATGCTCCATTTTATGCGGTGATAGGTACTAGGATATAGCTGAGTCTGTGTGTCCTTGGTTGGAAGTACAAAGATAGAAGAGGTACGTGTGGCACCTCTATAATTCTCTGTCTCAGTATTGATGTGCACCCATCAAGAATGGAAGACAAAGGGTTTGTGTCTTCTGAGGAAATGAAAGACAAGATGTGAACTCAAGCAATAAGCCCTGACTGTCTGCACTGATTAATTGTTAACTCATTGGCTTTTTCTTGGACTGCTCCAACTTGCTCTTTGCAGAATGAAACTGCTCCAGAGAAGGTAGCTCTCAGCAGTATAGAAATTAATCAGGCCGTGACACTCTGGCCTCAAGATCAGGCACTGGTCCTTTTCCCCCTTTTATTTATTAGTATAACTGTAACCATGAAGACTATTTCTCAGAAGAATACTGCTGAATAGGAGGTGCATATTTATAGGAAAAAGATATTGGCCAAAGCACTCAGTGCTACATGAAGTGAAGAAAGGAGAGACAAATCATAAAAATAGGAAGTTCATGATACATTTTTCTGCTGATGTCCAAAATTGAAGACTTCATCACTCATAAGAGCATGCATTCTTACTTATTTTTATACAATTATTATGTTGGAAAGCAGACATTGTTGCTCTTAATTTTGCTTCCATATGCACAGTAATATACAATCAATGTGTTATATCAAACATACTTCTATTCTTCTCAAATAAATTTCAATATGTAATTGCAGCTGATATAATACAAAACACCATTTTGTGATACAAGACAAACTGATAGCACAATTTAATGTGAATGGCTTTTGGAATAGGGCAATTTTATATGAATATTTGAAACAGGAAAGGGATGGATTTTGGATTAAATGAACTCTGGGTCTTCTGCTCGCAGAGAAGATGAGATTAGTGAGAGGTCCTTGAGGAAGAAACTGTTCGTTTTCGTTTGTTCCATTCCTTTTAAAAGATAAACGAAATGGCCCAAAATTGTACTGAATACACCATAGAGCCTCCTCCTAGACATCAGCCAGATTTTTAGGTAGAAAAAGCTTCATGTCAGTGGTGAAGAATAACTTATGTGTACATGGGTGTTGCAGGCATAACACTATTAGTGCGTCATCATCTTTCCATTGCAAAAATGTGCTGACTGACTTCTGGAAAAATAGCTGTGATTCCTAGTCACCACATTTTCAGTGGGTACAGTCAAATGCAAGATACAAAATTGTTTGAAGGAAGAGAAAATAGCATGATTTCGGCACCCTCCCTGAAGCTTTCTGAGCGGTGTCTCAGAATAACTGACAAGCATGGCTTTTCTCCTACATTAGGTCTGCAATTGCATTCCATGCACCCCATTACATCTGGCAAGGTATCTGTCATTTCCACTGAAGCTCTAAGTGGTCAGTATGTATAAGGGGGAAAAATTAGACGACAGATGACTGATTTGAAGTTCGCTCATATATCATCACTACAGATCTGACATGACATAGGAGAACACAGCACTAAACCCTAAGTCTTTGCCTTCTTATACTTATCTTTAAGAATAAAGAATTTCCATGTGTTAGGACCTGAAAAAGGATGGATATAGCCTAGGCAAACAAGGAAATCACATTTCAGGAGAATAATGGTCTGCACAGAAATATACAAAAGCCCCTCAAGGACAGATAGCTCTGTTATCTATGAAAAGATAATAAAATAAATTTCACTGTTATAATTTGCTTTCTGTTTCTCAAGATTTAAAAAATTACTGGCTAAAGTTTCTCTTAGAAGAAAAACTTTACATTGCAAATGGAATTGCTGTGATTTATTAATCTTTACAGCAAATAAAATATTTCTGAGGGACAGGAGAAACAGTCTGCTCTGTTACAAATGAGTAGTGAGATTAGCTTGTGCCAAGGTGATGTCATTGGACTCTGGCAGGGCACGCAGCTTCCCAACTAATGGAAAAACTTTGAGAACCAAGCAAGTAAAAAGGAAAAAGAAATACACCTGAGCCTTGTGTGAGTTTTCAGTGAATATATTTTTTGTATCTTTTTTTTTTTTTTCCCTTGAGGTAAGGGCTGAGTTTGCTGAAGCTAGCCTTTAATTCCCCAAATATTTGAGAGAATTTGGCTGTTAAACGCCTTGGATGCTGCTGCCAGAACAAAGTCTCATCGTGCAGGATGCAGACTACTTTTAAAATCCAAGTAACTTCATGTAGGTTGAAAGTAAAGCAACCTGCACCACTGGGGCCATAAAAAACATCTAATTTTGGATTGGCAGGAAGAATATCAACTTCAGCCTCTTGCTTGTTATCCTCACATTTTTCCCAGCTATGGCAGCTTCCTTCCAAGCAATGGAAATTCACTGGCTTGGATGCCAGTTTAGCTAGCACCTAACTGACTTTTGGGAGATCAATAGGAGGTAGAGACTCCTGACGCAGAAAACCTGGGAAAATGTTGACTTTAGATTTTGAGCCACAGTGCACTGAAGACTATTAAGGAAAATACATTAATTGTTGGCTATTGGGTCAAAAGCACCTGCTATTGAATTCAAAGGATCTTATTAACATGATGTTCAGAGGTGGTGGTGAACTGTGTATACACACACACACTAAAAATGGAAAGGAGGAAGCTGGTGTTGTTAACTCTGTTTATCTTTGTGTCAGAATCCAGACAAAATTCTATTAAACTGAGGTCTGATAATCAGAGACTGTCCAGTGTAATAATATTTCCCTTGAGTGGCTATTAAAGGAGGTTAAATGGAACATTTTGTGTATTTACTTCAAACACATTGGACTTCAGTCTGACCTAGAGACATGAAAATGTGTTTGGAAGTTAATATAGAGAATCTCAGATGCGACATGAACAGAGGTTACCAAATATACTGCTCAGGATATTGCTTACAGAGTTACCGCTAATTTTCAGCACTGTTTTTCTAAATCTTACAGCTATTTATTTGGAGTTTACTAAATGGTACCTTTCTCCCTGCCACTTGCTTTTGAAAACTTCAAGTTTGTTTGACTAGGTGAAGGATTCAAATGCAGTCTGGTTGTCCCGGTTTCAGCTGGGACAGAGTTAACTTTCTTCACAGTAGCTAGTAAGAGGATGTGTTTTGGATTTGTTCTGAGGACAAGGCTAACAACATACTGATGTTTATAGTTGCTGCCAGCACTGTCAAAGACTGTTCGGCTTCTCTGCTGTGCAAATGTCTGCAGGTGCAGGAGAAGCTGGAAAGGAGCACGGCCCCAGTTACTAGCCTAGGATTCAACCTTAGGTTTAGGATTGAGACCCAAATTGGCAATAGTCTATTCCATATCATGCAGGATATGCCCAGTATATAGTTGAGGCTCTGTCTGGAAGTTGTTTCCCTTGCTCAGGGTTGTGTCCCTCTGGGTCACCCCTCTCTCAGGGTCGTCTCGGTCTCTTGGACACTCAGGCTCTTATCTCTGTTCCAGGATTCCCTGCTCCATGATCGTTTGCTGGGAATGGGCTGAGCCTTGGTCATCAGGTGGTAAGCAGTATCACTGTGTATCACTATTTGTACATTTGTATATATTGCTATTATTATTATCATTATTATTATTTTCAATATTATTGTAGTTTAGTTATTAAATTGTTCGTATCTCAACCCATGAGTCTCTTTTCCCTTTATCCCTTTAATTCTCTCCCCAATCCCCAGGAGTGGGGAGGGTGAGCAAGTGTTTGTTGCGTTTGGCTGCCAGCCAGGGTAAAACTATGACACTGGTGAACTAACAAATGAGCAAAAGCAATTTTTAGTGGTACGGGCAATCTGTCTCAAAGTCTGTACAGAAAAATGTTGGAGATATTTTTTTCCCCTGCTTGTGAGATTCAGCAACAGAGAAGGCGCGACTCACACAGTACCTTTGCCGACACCTGCATGCTGTTTTCTTGCATGTTCATGATGGCTTCAGAAATCTTGACATCAATAGGATCCATGACTGATTCAATGTTGAATGGTCCCTCTAATCTCTCCGCTACCAGAAGCATAGCATCTGTTAAAACACAAAGCAGCCATTCCCTTAAAGAAGGGATACCTTCAGGTGCCTCAGACAGACCTGCCTCACCAGCTGGAGGCATGGGTACCTAGCACTCCTGAGAAGGAGCCCGTGGGGACGTGTGGCAGCAGGACTGCGAAGCCTGCATTGTAGCTTCCCAGCTGTCAAAAATATCTTCCTCTACCACTGCCACCACAGAAAGAGGAATAAAGACTGTAAAAGTTAGATTAATAATAGTTGCCATAGCATTATTGAGCTTCGGGTAAAATTATTTTACACAGCATCACACCGCTCAAAACAGCCAGTGCTCTGGAGTGTACTTAGGTAGCCTCCTTCCTGAGAAAAAGCAGGATGATAGAAATGAATCCCTGGGGTATGTTCTTAGAGTTTGTGTGAGATGATGAAAACTTTGATATGATATATCAGGGTGTTATAATTAAAGCAGCTGTTCTTTCTGACCTTAATGATCTCATTTTCTTGCAGTATGAACAGCAGATGAAGATTGGATTTCTGCCATAGTGTATAGGTATAAACCATGTTCGCCTTGCTACATTTTCAAAACATGGCTGAAAGTTCTATGCAGAAAAATAAGTTCTTTGTATGTTTTGGATTTTAAAAACCATTGTTTGTTTGAGTCCCTCTCCAAAATAATTCCAATATAAGTTTATCTTTTTGTGTTAATTAGCAAGTAAAAACCAAGCCACACAACAGAAATTAATAACTGTAAAAAAGGCTTTGCCATACATCAGATGTTTGTCTATGCACTGATACAAATTATCACAATTTCTGCGGCAATAGCCATGCAAAAAACTGGATTTATACTATACATCACATTTGAACATCACATTTGATCCTTGTCTCATATGTTAGCATTTAAAATTTTCGGTATCTAATTATCTTTAAATAGATGCCACTTGCAATTTTAACATGAAAAACAAAAATCTTCACATGCTCTCTTCTTTATCCCTCAGACTTAGGCTCCAAAAGGTACTAACTGGACTTCTTTCCAAAACAGACCCCATGCCTGCTTTGCTGTTGTAGGTACCCGTCCCACGGCAGCTATGTGGAGAAGGCATGGAGCACCCCATAGCCCCAGTGGCACTGTGAGCTCTGCACCTGGCAGTGGAGTCCCAGGGCTTCTTTCCAGCCTGTATGGCCATCTTCTTCCTCTGCACAGAAGCATGTGTGCATGAATATACGGGAAGAAGAGGCTGGTGTCTCATCCCAGCACTTGAGACACAGACTCCAATGCACAGCCTGACCTGAGGGCTACAATATGTTGTTTATATGCAGTCAATGCATGCCTAAAACTCCCACTTAAAGTGAAATTACTTGTCTTATAGCACCTAAACACTTCTGCAAATTTTGGTCTAATATTTCACAGTACTTTTAGGCTGGAAAGAGTGTAATGCCAGTTATCTGGAGCAGGGTGTACAGCACTTGTTGCTAACTGTGAGAAATGGTGAGGTTATAGGAATTCAGTTTCAAACAGAAGTGTTAGTTTGGCTGTATATTATTTCAAAATTATTTTGTTTAAACCCTTCCCAGTGGGAAACTCAATGAAAACAGGACTTAACTCTGACATAGGAAACAAAACAGTTTTCAAACACACAAACATGCATGCACACACACATATACACATGCATATGTATACAATTAAACATTCCTGAAATAAGTTAGCAATTTTTCCACATGCAAAGGGAATTTGTAAGTGTGGTCTAGTACAAAGGATTTTCTTCCTCACATGCTTGGAATGACTTCTGTAAAACACTCATGCCTTTGCACTTTGTGAGAAATATGCTCAGCCTAAATCCTAGCTATTAAAACTGGTAGTAAGCATTTCTAGGGCACAGGACCTGGTGGCTGGGTTTTGGTGGTTTAATTCAAGGTGAGGGTTAAAATTAGGGTTAATGAATAAAATAAAAACAATAAGGTTTTATTTTATTTTACTTTTTATTATTTTATTTTATTTTATTTTATTTTATTTTATTTTATTTTATTATTTTATTTTTTCGGTAGTCCTTAACTGAAGCTGTGGACTACTCCTACCGTGGGCACAACAAGCTAGAGTGTGGGACAGGACTTGTGTTAAACTAGGGGCCTATACGGGGACATACTTGAAGAGTCAGAGTCTGAGAAATGGATTAAATGCTGGGATGAGAGAAGCTTGAAGGGCTAAGGTAAAACAGGTTCCTCCTGCAACATTTTTTCTGACACTGACACAACTTGTGCTTCCAGTTCAGGCTCATTTTAGGGCCCAGATCAGTCTGGAAGTCTTGGGCAATTTCACAGTTCAGATGAGCTCTTGCACAAACAGAAGACTAATTTTTGAGCACTCATTTTATCTTCTTCAGTTTCAGCAAGTGGTCATGGCTGATTTAGCAGTGACTGGACTGACTGGACCTCTGTCCCCTTCTGGTAGGAGCACTCCAAGCTCGGTCGAGCAAAGGAGAGGATGAGCCAGTACCACTTCTATGAACTCTGAAGTGATTTTCTTAACCTCTGTCTGACTGAGCTCTTCCTTCTACCCTTTCTCTAACCATCATGTTGTCCCTAATATTAAATCAAACCTATCCAGATGACATCTGACAGCCCTAGACTGAGAGAAGCCTTGAAGAGCAAGGCAGTCATATTATTGCAAGTGCACAGGCCCCTTGGGAACCTAATCACTACTGTACTTAACTAGCTTCTATCTACTGATTTTTTTGAGTTAGCTCTCAGATTAAAATTCAAACTGATTTTCCTATCCTTAACATTGATCTCTAGAAAAAAACAGACCCACAGTGCGTTGTCTTAAGGTGAATTCCTCCCCTGCACAATATTCTCTCAGCTTATTAGGTTGCATCTTCTTGTTTGTGAACCCTATCCCTCACTCCAGTGCTAACCCTTATTATTTACTTGTGCAATTCTATATAAACACATACCATATATACACACCAAGTATCCTTCACAATTGAGTGAAATAAAAACTGTTAGGTTGACTATAGTGAAAATCAGATGAAATTTAACGATTTATGACAGGGCAGTCACAATGACGTAATGGTGTTTCCCAGGCTGTGGCTCTTCAAATCTATCATCATGTAACAACAAACACAACACTCTGTTGTCCCAAGTCTCTGTGAATAGTATTACAGGAGAAGCTGGAAAGCTTTCAAAATGAAGTTAAGAAAATCTGTATGCCTCAGTCTTGAAATCTTAATTCTCAAGAACAGACCCTTAAAACCAAAGAAAGCCTAATTCAACTCAGTGGGACTCTGCGTGGGTTTAATAATTTGTCAGCTCAAATAGCAGATATTGGGAGCTTAATTGTTGTTTATGCTATAAAGAATGAAAACTTATTGATTAATTTGCTACCTGTTTTTTATGTTGTTAATACACTTGGACTGTATTACATATGTTCTTTTTTTTTACCTCTTGCATTTTTCAAAATCTGCTTTGATTAGACTAAGTACATGTCTTCCCTCTCCATATACTAAAGCCCTTGGCAAAAAGCTGGCGTCTTAGCTGCCTGGTGAGTGGATCAAGAATGCAGTTTAGATAAGTCACTCTTGCGCTGCAGATTTGTTAGCGACTCGGAAACAATAAACATGACTAATTGCTCACTTGAGGACATGAGCTTGCAAAACAGTCCCGAGAAAGAGCAGAGCATATGGCACACTAGATTCACTGTCAGTGCCACTGCTCTTGACCTCTTTTGTTAGGTGCACGTTGCTCAAAGCAGGAGTTTTGAGGTTTACTGCACCTTCCTGGTGCAGTAAAAAATGCAAGTCTGCTGGAGTCCAGGGTGTAGTTCCAGTGGCCCCAAAATGCCTCTGCCAGTTGAGCACAGCAGCTCTGTGGAACTCTGTCCACAATAATAAATACCATACATATTTGACAGTGGCTCTTAGAAGGATATTGTTTCACTTTAAGCAATACATAAGAAAGAGATCCTGCAAAAATCTGTGGTTTACTTAACAGATTTTTTTTTTTTTTAAGATTTATAGGTGCCATTTTAATGAGAAGCACAGGACAAAGCTGATCACCATGCTAAGCGATTTATTGTAGAACTTAAAAATTCAGAAGGCCATGTTTGAGTTTCAAGATACAATGTTTTGCATCTTCTGGCAAAATAATAGATTAATAATATAAATAGGCAAGAATCTGCTTCTGTTTCCTGGGAGCTGCATCAAGCCACTGTCTTTTTGACTTGATACCGAACGTGATGTCTTCCTGTTTATGTTACAGTTCCTTCAGGGCAGGCTTCCAGAAAACTTCCGAGTAAATCCCAGATTGAAATAAAAGGAGCAGGGAAAAGGACACGGATTTATGAGACATCTGACAAGTGAAAAAAACCCAAACTGGACTGAAGTACGAAGTTCCTATAAAAACAATTAGTTCCTCCTTTTTCTTGCCACCTTTCTATCATCAAGAAAATACAGGGAAAATTATAGGGAAGACTCAGGGGGCTGATAAGGGAAGGCATTTTTTGGGTCTGTGTTAGTCTGGCTGTGACATCAGTTTTTTCTTTCATGCACACTTGGTTGTTGTTCTAGTTTTAAATTATCAGTGAGATTCCAGCAGTGGCTGAGCTTTCCCAAGGGAAATCCAGAAAAGCATCTATGGATGAAGTCTCTAAAAATGTTCTTTCTTCAGGGAGACAAAGAATGGTAAAAGATTAAATTGTGTGTTCTTCACAAAATTTTAAGGCATATTTTATATTTGGAAAAAAGAGAGGAAGATCTTATCTTAAATTTCCTATCAGGAGGTTTCTATTTTTTCTAGTCCCACATATTCAGTCTAACACTTATTTATGAAGAACTGTGAAANTATTTACTACATCATGTAGGCAAAACTCAGTGAGTTTTCCATCATGACACTAAATATAAATAGCGGTCATAAAATCTTTAGAGCGTTAGATGGTAAATTAATGAAACAAAATAAAAAATAAAAATTGAAAAGTGAAATATGGGTACATATTGACTTTTTAGAAATATAACAACAGTGGAAACACATCATTGTAATAGTCTGCCAAAACTTGTACTGCTAGATTATGATTCACTAAAAAAATTCAAGAGGAAAGTAAAACTCCACCTCATGTTTAATGAGGTGCTAAGAACACTTTTCTCAGGAAATCTGAGGAAGGCATGGCAGTGATGCCAAAACTGCTGTTTTTCTTAGGGTCCACAGCCACCTTTTCACATTATTATTTGTAGGAGAACACCATAGAGTTCTGTTCTGATGAGGCTTAATTGACAGATTTCCTCTCTGACTATCACTAAGCTCCACATATGTATTGGCATAATAACATTATAATTCTCTACATCCCACTCTTTTTTGGTGGGGGAAGTGACTTTTCTTAAAACTCACGTTTGCACCTGTGTAAAGGGGATCTCAATATTCCTTATTTGGATATTTATTTATCAATACCCAGTTAAATTTGTCTACTAAGGTATGCAGGCAAATGACTGCTCCTTGCCTGAGGTTAAGTAAGTAACCAAAACATGAGACACTGCTGGACGTGGTGTGAGATCTTCCTGGAGGTGACAAGTAACGGACTAGGCAGCTGAGCAAAATTCACTGTGAAGAGTAGCAGGGTTTCACAGATGGTTAGCAAACCAGGGAGCAATGGGGAAAAAGTACCTGGGGTGGGTTGTTGACATGGGAGAAAACACAGGCAAAGAAAGAAATGGATTAGGTGAGCTGGGGAACATGCATGGGAAAATGGAGAGAAGAAGACATATGAAAGAGGCCATCCATGTGAAAGCAATTCTTGTCAGCAACCTTGTTGCCTGCCTGATCACTGCAGTCTGCTCTATAATCTTATTAAACTCTATTCCTAACCATTTTCTAGTTGAGAATGATAGCGTGGGTGTGCAGTGTATGTGTATAATGTCCTGCTAGCAAACTTCAAGCTGGACTACCTCATGAGTAGGAGGAGACCAGCAGCTGGAGAGACCCAAGGTCTACGCTAGACGTTTGGTGAAGAGTCCAGGTCTGGGTGCAGAGTCTGGATAGTCTTGAGGTACAGGGATGAATGGTCTTGAGGTTCAAGGGAGCCAGTTCAAGATGTGCATGCGTGTGTGAATAAAGGGGTCTGCATGCATTCCCCTAGTGAACTGCCACAGTGGCAGAACCCCTTCCTGATCTCTGTGAAGGAGCTGTTGGCAATGTGCAAGGCAAAAGCTGGCCCTTCTACAAACTTCAGGTCATTCTTAAATGCTTTCTAAAGCTTAATGGCACTTTGTGGCAGTCTGAAAGGGATCCGTTCACCCTCTCAGCCCTTCTGAGCTGATCGATTAAGATTCTTCAAGGGAGTAGTGAAGAAAAATGCAGTCCTGCAAGTGTCTACCTTTACACAGTACAACCAAGACGTTGGAGACTCCATTTCAATTTCTTTTTTGCCTGCTGTGAGGAGGCTCAAAATTTTACCTGCTTGAAAAACATCCTAACCACCTCTGCTATTCTTATGTGCCTGATAGCTCTCCTTTCAAAGCTGTTTCTATGGAATACTTGGGTGTTTGCCTGGACAGGAAGATTGGTCTCTGTCTTAGCATTTAAGGCACACAGCTATGAAGGGGTGAATCCGGTTTTCTGGCTTTTGCTTGTAGGGCTGATGTCCAAAGGTTGATGTAATGAAAAGTACACCACAAGTTCTTGCAGGAGGGACTGGAATTGTCTCTGCCAGGTTAATTAGCAATCAATTAAAAAGGTAAACTTTACATATGTGTGTACATAATGAGATCTAGTTATTTATTATCTATGTTTCATTTCAGTTATAAGAATTTGCAGATTATAATGTGTTTTTTACTATTTCTGATCAGCTATGTATCCATGTTGATTGATGACAGTATCACTTACTCTTCCCTTAAAAAGGAAAAAAAGAATTGTTAAACAAGCTGAAGTTTTCCATACACAGTTCTGTAATAATGGAGAATTTTTTATCACTCTTGCTGGCTTTGTCTCTAACTGTCTCTTTTATCTATAGCAGCTCAATAAATCAGTTTAATATCATGTACAATATATGTATGAAGAAATTACTGAGACACAGTTGTCATCTTATTGCAGCTGATAGAAACAAAATGAATTTTGCAGAGCGAACTACAGGTTCACTAGATTTTATTTTGAGCATTTCACATAGCATACATTTTTCTTCCATGTATTGAAAAAAAATGACCATATTAAAGTGATTTGGCTCCTTTGTCTTTCTATAACTTTGATCCATTCTACATAATTTAGTGCACTGCTACTATGTTACATCTTAGTTTTGTTCATGTATTCAAAAAGAAAGTAGCAAAGACTAGGCAAAATGGTAATCCTTGTCTACTATTATTAGTATTCTTCCACTACCCTACGGGAGCTGAATGGAAGATGTTCTTCTGCACTGGACAAATGCTGTTGCCAAACGTTGTTGAGGATTCTGTCTGAATGTTTGACATTAATCAATTAATAAAATGCAAGACATTTGTAAAATCTTTGTCTTGCTGCTTTTTTCCATATGCCAAGAAATGTTTAAATAGTCTTATCATCAGTCACGGAAAGTGTTGTTAGCAAATAAAACACTCATTAATGCATGCCTGTGTGCTACGTGCTGTAGTCCATTCTTTAAATTTGTATTAACACAGACCAGTGTGCAGAATTCTTTCAAGATATGTGGGGTCTGAAACAGTAAAAAAAAGTCCTTCTTTCTGACTCTTCTTTGATGTGATATGCTCAAATAGTTGAAGACAGCAAATCATAGGCTGAAATTTTGTATTTAATGTAAACTTTCCTCAGTAAAAATCTCCTGAGTATATAGCTTGCATTATCTTGGGACAGTGACACCCATTAGAACCTCAAAAATCTTTTCAGTGATTCCACTGCCCATGCAGAGTTACCACCCATGGTATACATTCCCTAGTGATCTGTCCAGACCATTTTTTAAATAGCTTAGTTATGTTCTTCCCATTTTTTAAAAGAAAGCTATTTCATTGTCTACTGTACATGAATATTAGAATATTTGTCCAGTTATGTGATGCATTTTTTCTGCTGCTTAATTTCACTCGACTATTTCTAATAAGCTACCTCATATAATCTTAAAGAGTTCTAGTCTTTTCTCATTTTTTTTACATCCCTCAGATATTTGTAGACCTCTAGCATATCCTTCCTTTAGTTTGTGCTCGGTCACAAGTTCCATGCTAATTTTTTTACTCTGTTTTCATAAGCGATTTCCTCAGGTCTTTTGCTGATTTCTTTATTTCCTCTAAAAGACCTCTCTGGTATTGTGGTGTCTAGAACTAATTAAACCTGGATCTCATTAGTGTTGTTTTGCAGAGGCCCTTTTTGACCTATATGTCTGACTCAGAAAACTGTCTTGCTTCTCTTGCTCTATCTGATTTCCTTACCCTCTTCATCACAATTGATTTATAACTCATATTAGCCATGTCAGTCCTGACATATTTTTTCAAGTGTCTCCTCATATTCTTAATTTACAGTGATTATACTTTCCACACTGCTTTTTATTTCATTCCCTACTTATATTTCTAAATTTTGTGCAGTAGAACTTTTTCCAGCCTTGATAGAATTTATGGTACACTTTTGAAAACATAATTAATGAGCTGTCCATTATAGAAGGACACTGGTCCTCATTCTGTTTTTTCTTTCCCTTGTGTATTTTTTCTGTTACATTGTCTCTCTCTCTACTGATGGATGTAGTGCATCTTCAGTGTTGGATTAAGATTATCAATGAATTTTTAGCCATTTTTTGGGTTAGAAGAGTCTGGCCACCTAGATGATGAGAGGGTTGGAGAACTTGACAAAGAAAGAAAGAATGAATGAACTGTGTTTCTTCAGCCTACAAATAGCAGGCTCAGGGGACATCTCAGTAGTCTTCAGTGTCTAAAGGGTAGGTACAGGGAAGATGGAGGAACTGTCTTCACATGGATGTGGAGTGAAAGGACAAGACACAACAGGCACAGGCTTCTGTTTGGCTATAAGAAAAAAAAATCAACCAAATGAACAATTAAACCCTGGAATAGGTTGGCCAGGAATGTGGTGGAATCTCTCTTGCTGATAATACTCAGACTTGCCTTGGTAGAGTCCTGAAAAACCTAATCTAAGGCCCTGCCTTCAACTAAGGTTGGACACTAGAGGCTCTGCACAGGTCCCTCCCTGACCCAGACTTTTCCTGTGATTCTCTGGTTGGGCTTCAATTCATTTCACCTGTCTGGAAGTTAGGGTTGTAATCTGAGTTGTAGATAGCTTAGGTTGGGATAACTTTTACTCCAAAGGCATTTTTAACAGGCTCCACAGGACTGCATGCTTAAGATTTTGCTGTTGTAACCTTTTCATAAATGATCTGGGAATGGGGTTAAATAGTGAGGTGAAAAAGTACATTAGTGTTACTGTTCAGAAGAGTAAAGGTGAAGACAGTGCCAGAAAATCTGAGAAGGACCTTGTGATACTGAGTGACTGACCAGTAAAATGGAATCAAGTGACAAGCAGAAGAAAAAATAAATAAGTTATAATATTTTATAGGCAACAAAACCAAGCTTTTCAGTTCATATTATTGTAACATCGGTTTAGCAATCATCAAAAAAATCCTATGCTGAATACTGGGAATAACTAGGGAAGGAAAATATGTTTATATTTATGAATAAATCTACAGTGAAATAACATCTTGAATACTGTGTTGCAGAAGAAGTTGTAAATGTGATGCATCAAATATGACACAAGTCGTAATTTAACATTCTACAATCATGAATGAGAAGAATTACTGGAGGATGTAACAGAGGCCATCCACACTGCAGGTGACATGGGGACATGTTAAGGTTCATTGTCTATTCCAGCATAGGAAGGGGATGTAGAATATGAAATTCAGAGGATCACATTCTCTTAATTTCTTAATGTTACAATAATTATACCTTGCTAATCCCAAGACTATGTGGCAAATTCCTTAGTGTTGCCATGACTATCAGAGAACATCTGGATGGTCTTCAGTTCCTTTGGTAAATTCAGGTTTTTTTTTTCTTCTGAATCAAAGAAAATTTTTCTCCCCTGTTTTATGTGGGAAACCACAATTGCTATTAAGATCTGAAATACTTATTTCCCAGGTACCAATGCCAGATTTTTGAATCGACTTGAGTAACATCTTTCCTGCCGCTTTGTCACTAAGCTGACTTTATGCCTTTCCTTGCCATAAATAAACAATCAACCTATGGCCAGCTTTGCTGGCATGAATCCATCCCAATGGTATAGCTCTTTGGAAGGTGTCACACACAGTTGCACAGACAAAATTGATTTTTGCCTTTCATCTTATTGATTAACATGGAAATGTACTGCGGATATCTCATTGCATTTAAAAGCCTGCCACTATGCAGAGAATTTTGAGATGCCTAACAGCATTTTCTCCCACTGAGCCCCAATGCAAAAAATATTTTTTTTTCCCCCCAGATAAAGGTTTGAATCCCAAACGATTGTGTTCATCAAGGTTATCACAAATCAATATGGCTGGTATGACTAATCTATTTATTGTTTTCACATTCCTCTTGAATGGAAAGAGCAATTTCTGTATGTTTCCTTAGCTGCACTAACTATATTATGGGGATGAAACAGAACTGATCAGTAGGATAGGGGCAACATTGTAAAATCCTCCTCTTGAGCTCCTTAATTCTTCTAAATTATTTATGTCTTTCAAATGATTGGGAGTTCAAGAGTAAAAATGTTTGTCCAGTCTAGAGAAGGTCAAAGTAATATAAAAAACTAATGTTCATCACCCAAGGCCACTTGCCTGATATGTCGTAATCATCATAAATATTAATAACAACACAGGGACAGTGTTGGCCAGAAAATAAAAGATCTGTTCCCACTAAAACTTTCAGAGCAGGAAAAAAATAGTATTAACTGAGGATGAAAAATTTTAAAATGGAACATTTTTCACAGAAAGATTGCTGTCTGGATGCACATTGGCAAGGATTCCAGGCTAGTGGCCAGGGAATGATCGTATTAATTCTCCTTCAAAAATTTTTTATTTTCTAAAATGAGCATTTTCCAACAGAAAAAAAAATCATCCAATCAGCTCCAGTTTCATCCAAGAGAGATTTATAAATATGAATTAAATGTATTTCCCTATAAGATTGCTGAATGACAGAAAAAACAGACTAGGGAATCTAGGGAGGCATGGGGATCTTTTGGAATCATTTCTCCATAACTTTGAGTTTTAACCTATTCCTACAATTCTAAGCACTTAGCGGAACAAGTGGAACTCTCCATTTCCCCGTACACTAAATAAGGAGATGTTGTCAGCTCTGGAGATATCCAGAGGGAGATACCATCCACCCCATTTATTTAGGGATTAAGTTTGTTGTGAATTTATTCACATTGGATCCCCTCTTTAGTGGCTGTCCCAAGAGCATCAGGTCAGTGGCTCTGCATTCAAGCCTCTGCACCCCCCTGTCCCACCCTCCTTACCCACTGGTCTTCATGCAATTCCTAAGCTTTATGCACACCCACTTAATCCAGCTCCTCTGTGGTGGAATTCTTCTATCACTAACCTGGCCATAGCTCTGGGATACTACCACTGATTTCATTGCAGCTCTTCCAGAACCATACAGGCATAAGCAAGAACAGGGAAGAAGAAATGTTAGGCTCCATCCTATGCTGTTGTACCCACGGTTTATTGCTATATCAAAAATAACACTGATTTCAGATTTTCTTAATGCAAGTGTAATAGCAAAGATATAATCTTTAAACATTGTACCTTTTAATGAAGACATTATTATCAATACTTATATTGGCCAAGCAAATGAGATGTGATCCAAAGCCTAATAAAGTCAAAAAGCATCCTTTCAACAATTTGGTTTGGAGGAGGCTGTTCATTCCTATTCTCAGATTTTGCAGAAAAGATCCAATTTTATTTCCCCTTGGCTGAGTGTATGGCAGCAAATGAACAACTATTATTCCCGGTGCTCTGCTGATATCTGTGGACAGCACTATACAGAAATAAATGTCTTTTGGCTTGAGAGGACTAGGTGGTAGTTAAGTTGATATTTTTGTTCCTATTAAAACCAATAAACCATGCCAGTNNNNCTATCACTAACCTGGCCATAGCTCTGGGATACTACCACTGATTTCATTGCAGCTCTTCCAGAACCATACAGGCATAAGCAAGAACAGGGAAGAAGAAATGTTAGGCTCCATCCTATGCTGTTGTACCCACGGTTTATTGCTATATCAAAAATAATACTGATTTCAGATTTTCTTAATGCAAGTGTAATAGCAAAGATATAATCTTTAAACTTTGTACCTTTTAATGAAGACATTAAGATTATTATTAATACTTATATCGGCCAAACAAATGGGATGTGATCCAAGGCCTAATAAAGTCAGAAAGCATCTTTTCAACAATTTGGTTTGGAGGAGGCTGTTCATTCCTATTCTCAGATTTTGCAGAAAAGATCCAATTTTGTTTCCCCTTGGCTGAGTGTATGGCAGCAAATGAACAACTATTATTCCCGGTGCTCTGCTGATATCTGTGGACAGTGCTATACAGAAATAAATGTCTTTTGGCTTGAGAGGACTAGGTGGTAGTTAAGTTGATATTTTTGTTCCTATTAAAACCAATAAACCATGCCAGTCTTAGCTCCACTCAAAACATGGGGGAGAAAAATCAATGGTTGTCAAATGGAATAGGACAGCATCCATGGGGGAAATTGTTTTTCATGTTTTCAAAAGAGAGCAGAAGTGAGGAGACAGAAAAAGGACAGCAAACCCTACTCTAAAAATTAATACAGCAATGTCTGTTTTCCTAAAACACTGCTTATAGATGTCATATATTTTTTTCAAGTAAAAAAAATAGGAAAAATGACATCATCTGATATAGATGTGCTGCACTGGATACTGGATCCTATCTGCTATGAAGGGAAACCTTTTCACAAGCACTTAGCATTGCCAATATTCAGTAACTAAAAAAGGCCTCCAAAGGGGTGTCAACCAGGGTCCACTTCGGTAAAAGGAAAATTTAAGACATGTTTTGTCCTCACTGTTTCCCACAAGCTCTATACAGAAAGGTAACAGTGAATAATATAAATAATGATGATTAACTTGGTAACATTATGTTCCTCTCCCAACCAGAAAAGAGTACAAAAAGGCTTTGATAATACTTGTATCAGCCTAGCAATCTTTTCTCCTAAAGCAGATAGATACTACCTATGTTTTCTTTTAAAAAAGCTTTTTCAAAGGTGAGTTGCAAAAATGGAACTGGAACAAGTCTCTTTTTTTTGGTGATATTCACTCAAAACATGGAATAGAAATATTTGTTTTGATTATTTCAAATATTTCTCTCTCTATATATGTGGAAACATGATAGTCATTAAATTCAACTCAGCCCTTGCACTGAGTGTATTGCTTAACATTTTTTATTTGCTTATTTTTCTGCAAATATTTGAATGCTTGGTGTTAGTTTACAGAAATATTTATGGAGGAGTTTTTATTCATGAACAAATTATTGTGTCTGTGTTTCAGTTTGTTCAGCCTTGTCACACATCCCAGCCCACAATTGCTTGACAGAAATATGACACAGAAAAGTTTCACTGAAACATCAGTCACTTAGATGTAAAAAGACAATACGTGAAAAGACAGTTCTCTTTCCTTTGATGAGAAGGAATCTCACTAATTTAAAATGAAAGAGGCTCTGGCAAGGAAAGAATATGAAATATTTCCATGCCATTATTAGGCCTCTTTCTACAAAGCTTTTCCTTCCTTCTTTCCTATGGGAAGGCTAGAATATCCAATCAAGGACTGGAAATCCATTTACTGTGAACTCAGTGGCCAGTTACAAAAAAAAAAAAAGCATGCCAGACTGGCTATAATTCACACTTGTGGTCTCCTTTAGTATAAATGGTTCAGTAGCACTGAAACCCCACTTTTGGTCTTTGAAATGCAGTGAATAATGATTGCAGTCATGGAGAGATTGTACGCCCCTGAATAGCTGCCTGAAGGAACAATGAGGGACACAACAGTGTTCATGTGCCTCCATAGACACTTTCTCCTGTCCTTCTGCTGTCCTGGATGAACGGTACAGCGTGGAAATCTACATGGAGTAGTGAAAAAGAGGACTTGGACGTTACGCATGGAGGAGATAAATTCTAAGAGATATTCTAGAGATAAGAAGGCAGTGGCAGAAGACTGGCCAACTGTGCCTGCCCACCTTAGGGGGCATGCAGCCTGTTTAAGCCAACTAAAAAAGTGACTTCTTCTCCCCCATGCCATTGAGGACAAAATTTCACTCTGCTCCATGCCAGCACTGGTGCTCAGGGAGTGCAGAGACAGCTGCAAGGAAGGATGGAACTGTTTGGAAGCAGAATCCCATTCTCAAGTGGGTTCATTTTCAGCAGGGTGTGACCTACTGCAGAGCAGGCAGAAAGATGATGGGAATGGGAAGGAGGGTACCTTTCAAAAGGCAGCTTGCATTAGGGTGGCTTTTACAAGTACTCAAACCGATCCTACCATCTGTTTCAGGATCTCGAGTAGTTTCCACCATCCCAGGCATTTGCAGGAAGAGGTGACCACAGGGCTAGATGATAGGTGCACCCAGAGGCACGCGGTGTGGGTTGGAAGGTTGTGTCCACGGCAAGGAGCTACCAGACCTCCTCTGTAGCAGCAAGGGCAGCTGCAGAATGGGATGTGCATGCTCCTGGGAAAAATATTTGCAGAAGGATGGAGTGGGAAGAGCATATCAGAGAGAGGAGACACTTCTGAAGTTGAAATAGAGGGCTGCCGTTGTGCTGGAAACTGTAGCCAAAACCCAAACTGTTCCAGTGATGTGAACTGGCGGCAAAAGATGCGCCACAGCAAAAGTTTGGTGGAACGGCACCAGAGCACTGTGAAAACAATGCCAAGAACAAAGCTCTGCCCAGTTTCTGCTTCTCAGCTGAGCTCCTCTCCTGCATCTGCTGTTGTTCTTAGACCTTTGTTATTCTGTAGTAACCACTGTGTGCTTGGAAAGCACTTAGGAAGTTTGGAATGCCTCTGCAGAATAAATTAAAAAGAAAACATCGACAGTAAAATGACATCTTGATATGCCAAGACATGTATGCCTTTCAGGGAATGCCTGATATAAAAATTAATTGCTCTTAAACCAAAAAGATGCTCATGAATCAATCTTACTCTAATCAGTAAATGGTTTTTCATCCTTTATATTTTGTGGAAAAGCAGGAACGTGCAACAATAAATGGGTGTAACGAGTTATGTACCAGGTTGTGTTCATTCCAGCTCCCCGACTATGTGCTATGTGTGCCTGAGAAAACGGTGAGCAGGTTGAGATAGCAGATTGATGGGTTCTTCTGGCTGATTAGAAAAAAAAAGATCTGGAATACAGGGGAAGAATGAGGGAATCTCAATCCTTTCCACACCGAAGAACAAAACAATTATTCATGGGGACAGAGGTCACTAAAGACATCTTTATTCTGAACTTTTTTTGGTTAATTTAAAGATTGATTTTTCTTTTTATTGTCATTTACAATACATCTAAGGGTTTGTGAAGTGCGGTTGGTTTGCAGACATTGATGTTGTTTGAACGAATCTCATTTCTCAGACAAACACTGTCATTATGCAGTTATTTATCCCTTTACCATTAGGGCATCCTTTTTAATTAGTAGTTTTACACATTTGCTTACAAAAGAGACTGCACTGTGTTGTGCATATTCTTGACAGTCAGATAAAATACCCTTGCTCACATTCAGCTTTCACACTTAGCTCACCAGTTTCTATCAATCACTTGCTCACATTCTCCTTGAACTCTTAGATGAGTCATTAATAAAAAACCATGGGTCTTTCCACGCTTTACATTTCTTTCCTTTCTTTCAAAAGTGGACAGTATCGTGTAAGGATATCTCCAATCCCATCTTACCCAAAAACACTGCTTGATGGCATGGGAAATAAGATAATGAAAGCCCAATCTGAAATGTAGAGCACCTTGTCTCTTCCTCCAGGTTTCCCTGCAGTAAGCAGCAGACCGTGCAAGCATAGTTTAAGGGAAAGAAAGAAGTCTCTGATGGCAATTACATTTTTTCCTCTTGGGTCACACATTGAAAAAATTCCCAGACATCACCGGAAGGTTTACAATGCATTTAATTTAACTAGAATATTAACAGTAATTTCCTTCACATCCCATTTTCCCCCAAATATCATGCACAAATTGGATGCAGTCACTGGAAAGACATTTTATTTACCAAGAGTTTAACTGAGTTTGAAGCAAGAGAATAAATAGACATTTCTTTTATTCCCGATAGTGGAGAAGTATAAAAGACTACATATCCAAGGCTACTGAATTTCTAGGTTAATGTGGTTTTTTTCATACCAAATTGTCAGAAGAAACAGGTGTCTTCCACCCCTTGAGCTTTCTGTAAAAGGCCTCTCTACAGTGCACTCCAAGGCTTGTGAATGACAAATCTTTCTCTACTGCAGCTAAACCAGGAGAAAAGTACACCCAAGAGAGGGAGGGCCACCCAAAGCGCCTCACATTAGCTTCATCTGCCAGAAAAGTCATTCCACTGTTAGTACTGCCAGCAGAGGAGCCAGGGCTCTGATGGAACATGGAGCAGACAGCAAACAGCAGATTAGGAATAAGAACATGGAACAGGTCTAAACTATGGGGTTAAATGTCTTGCAGCTGTTAAGTGAGGCATCTCTCTAGCCAGAGCTGCTCAATTCTGTAGCACAGAGCTGCAGAGCAGAGAGCTTCACCCAAGGAACGATCCATCTGTCTCTTAACAGTTTTAAAAAACTTCATGCCTCGGTTTGAATGCTTTGCTTGTTTTGTGCTGTCCCCAATGCACTATTAATGGCACATGTCATGAGATCCTTCCTCCAGCTGTCATTATTTGTTTTAAAGAAAAAGATCAAAGAATTTTTAATTGCAAAGTCTGCTCTGATTCATCTATTACTTAATGTTGAAATATGCAGTGAAGGGTAACAAAACATTTCCTTCTTTATATTGGCTTTGGTGAGACTTATTTTTATCATTTAGATTACTGAGGATTTGGCTATTTATACTATGTCTACAAAGAAGATCGGAGTTTTACCCATTTAGATGTACATGCACTTGTATTGCAGGACTGTGCTTTATGTGTATGTGACTGTATACATACATGTGTGCACACACATATGTACATCTGCCAGCATGCATACCAATTTCATCATCAAAAATGCAAGTAAATAAACTTTCTAGACACACAGATGCATATCTGTCTGCAAACACCAGTATCTGTTTG
Organism: Syrrhaptes paradoxus; assembly: GCA_013400615.1. NCBI lineage: Eukaryota > Metazoa > Chordata > Aves > Pterocliformes > Pteroclidae > Syrrhaptes > Syrrhaptes paradoxus. Next base: position 20,701 of record VZTO01023338.1, on the reverse strand, counting down.
CTAATTGCAAGTTATGGCAAATAAACTCAAAAGCTGCAGTACATTTATGAATTTTAGCAGAAACTTCCAGCCCCGTAAAAATACAGGCTCAAAGAGCCACTTGGTGACTTTTTGTTGTTGTTCACATTTTGACTTGGATCTTTTTAAAAAAGGAAATTGAATGAATTTTATTCTTCCATTCTTTTGCTAAATTTATAATTGAGACTGGATGGCTTCAGGGGTGAAGGACAGGACAAGACAATTTTGTCCACATGAAATGTTCTTGGGATATTCTGTGCATTTACAGAGCCTGATTATTTATGCTGCTTAAAACTGACCAGCACATAAGTCCATCAAAGAAAACTGGGCAGAGAACTGGGCAAAAGACAGCATTTCCACCCCCAGAAAATTCCAGCATTTTGCAATGCATTTTTTTTGCTTGTGTGTTATTGATTTACAACACAGAAAGGGGAAAACACTACAGAAAATAATGAGATAAATTATTTAATGGTTTCAGCTTTATAATTTGTAAAATGGAACAATGATCTGCCCCAGTTCCTGGGGACTCCACACACTACAGGACAGGTCGGTGGGAAATCTCTCCATCTGGGTGGCAGAGTATCCCCTGCCTCGTGATGGAGAAGTCATAATATCTTGCCAAACCACCTCCTTAGAGCTGTGAGATCCTGAGGTGTCTGGTCCTGAGTATGGTGACCAACACTCCGCTGCCCAACACACAGCTCTTGAAACAGCATGTCCAAATGTGCATAAAAATTAGGGCACTCGTTTAGTCCTTATGGATTTTAATCAGTAGGCACCCTGGCAAGGAAGCAAGAAGTCCTTACCTAACTTCTGGTCACAGAGATTTTCAGGATGCAGAGTTCTGCATTTTTTCCTCTTCAGTGAGAATTAAATGAAAAAAAATACTGTATGTAAGGGGTGAGTTGAGCAATGATAGCCCTTGTGGCTGAGCTCCGTTGCGTACTGGTGCATGCAGAACCTCGGATGAACGGGCACACATTTGTCTCTAACCAAGGCTGCAGAGGGAATGCAGCAGTTGTTTTATGTGATAGTAAAATATCAGTACACTAACTATACAATACGACCTTGATTCAAAACTAGTTACAGGTCTGGTATATTGGAATAATTCCAGAAATGACGCCACAATTTTTTTTTTAGAAAAGTTGGGGAGAAAATGTAATGCATCAATTCTGCCTATGATAAGCAATTTATGTCCCCGAGAGGGCCCATACAGAACAGCTCCAAGCACTGATGGATTGCTTGTGCATTATCCCTACTGATTACTGAACACTGTATCTGGGTAAGTGCTTTCACTCTGATTGAAGATAGAAGGTGCAGACTTTGATCAAAATGAATTAAATGACTACTCTGCAACACTTTTCCAACTAGGCACATCATTAACTGCAGTCAGCAGACAATGCAAGCAGGACCTGAAATTGCAACCCATGTGCACGGGAAAGATCAGTGTCACCAACACAGATGTCAGATTGTAATATTGGTAACATGAAGCTTCTTCTATTTGCACTTTAGTCACTAATATTAAATAAATATGTATTTTCTTCCAGTGCTATGATGGTGTAGGCACAAAGACAACTTTCTTTAGTAATGAAATGAGAATTAGTATCTTAGAGAGTTGCAGTCAATGGCTCAATGTCTGAATGGAGATTGGTGATGACTGGCATTCCTCAGGGATCAGCACTGGGACTGGTGATATTTAACATCTCTGTTGGCGACATGGATCACAGGACCAAGTGCACCCTCAGCAAGTTTGCAGATGACATGAAGCTGTGTGATGCAGTCGACATGCTAGAGGGAGAGAATGCCATCCAGAGGNGGCCAGTCGGATCCTGGACTGCAGCTAGCAGGTTGAGGGAGGTGATTCTGTCCCTCTACTCTGCTCTGCTGAGACCACTCTTGGAGTACTGCATCCAGTTCTGGGCCCCACAACACAAGAAGGATGTTGAGCTGTTGATGTGGGTCCAGAGAAGACCACAAAGATGATCAGAGGGCTGGAGCACCTCCCTTATGAGGACAGGCTGAGAGAGTTGGGGTTGTTCAGCCTGGAGAAGAGAAGGCTCCGAGGGGACCTTATAGCAGCCTTCCAGTACCTGAAGGGGGCTACAGGAGAGATGGGGAGGGACTTTTTACAGGGCCATGTAGTGACAGGGCAAAGGGTAATGGATTTATACTGGAAGAGGGTAGATTTAGATTAGCTATTAGGAAAAAAATATTTATTGTGAGGGTGGCAAGAACAGGTTGCCCAGAGAAGCTGTGTATGCCCCATCCCTGGAGGGGTTCAAGGCCAGGCTGGATGAGGCTTTGAGCAACCTGGTTTATTGGGAGGTGTCCCTGCCCATGGCAGGGGGCTTGGAACTAGATGATCTTTAAGGTCCCTTCCAACCCAAACCATTGTATGATTCTATGGTTCTATGATCTCGGGCAGGTACAAGCTGCTGCTGGATGTTTCTCTCTGATGCACCACCCTAGAAGCCCAGCTCCAGAGGGGCATCCAAAAAGCCAGGAGCCCTGGGCACTAGCTACCTCTGACTAATGCCACCCACTGACCTGAAAAGCAAGTGGCTTCCTGCTGCCAGTGGGCAATGTGCACAACGTTGGACGTTTCTTCATGCCCTCCTCTCCCACTTTGGCTTTCCAACACACATCGACATGCAGCGAGACCCTGGCCCTTCCCTGCTGGGTGCATGGGAACCGCTTGGTGTTTATCACACTCGGCTCTGACCCTCCTGGGCCCCAGCAGCTCAAGCACACACCTCCGCACGTCCCTGGAGCAGCCCTTCCCCGTGAGGGACTGTAACTCAGTGCTGTGGCTTCGCAGTGGCCCTGGGGCAACCACCCACCCTGTGGAGAGGTCAGGGGAGCCTCTGTGAGTCCCGTACTGATAGCTGATATCCCCACAAACCCCTGCTGAGTCCAGACCCATTATACCTCTACCTCTTCCTCTCTCATCTCTGGCTTTCTGTTCTGCTTTGTCTTACCCTGCTTAGACTTATCCTGCTTATGCTTAGGCACAGAACTGAAGTACCCAGCTTTGAATCTGGACTAAATCAGCATGTGCATTAGAAAATCACTGGCACCAATGACTGCATGGAGCTATTTTCCTTTTATTTTGGTGGTCATCATTTAACACTCATGCCTGACTGTACCAATAAACCAAGCACTGTGCCTATTTGAGCAGATAGAGAAGTACTGCAAGAATGCTGCGAGAACGGGGTGCTCAGCAAGGCAGTGGCAAGCAGAAAGTCAGCTGCCTTCTTGATTTTTTCTTGTTAAATCACTTCTTTACTCATAGCTTAATCTGTTCTGCAAATTGTCAAGTGAGACCCCAGTTTGAAAACAATATGTGCCCTCCTTCTTTCATCAGGTTAGTTCCCTCTTCAAAAAAAATACAGATTTTCTTTATTTTTTTTTCTTTTTCTTTTTCTTTATTTTCTTTTTTTCTTTTTCTTTTTTTTTTTTTTTTAGAATAAACAGCTGCTTCTGTGGAAGAGCTGCAGCCTCTAGGTTTCTGACAACTTCAGGTTTAACCCTCTTTCCTGCCTTTTTCTCTCCTTCTATGATCTGTTAATTAAGCAGAGGCTAGGTAGAGAATAAAGAAGGAAAAAGTGTTGCGAATTAATTTGTTACATACCACCTCACTTTTCTGCTGTAAATTCAGCTGCTTTATGAAACTCTTTGAAAAGAGATAAAGCTTCTGGCTTTTTTTGGGTGTTGTCCCCAAATATTGTATATAATTATCCTTAAAAGAGTAAAATTTGCCTTTTTTGGACATGTTATTAGTCTGTTCCTGACAGAGGATATTAAGAGCAGAGGCTTTGACTAGAAGAAATGGAGGGAATGTAAGGACAATATAGTCCAAGGATGCTTCCTTTCAAAATAGGTGTACTGCTAAATGTTTTTTTCTTTTTCTTTTTAAATGAGATAATTTCTAAAAAAATGCATGAAACCACTCAGTAGCCCTTTGAAGAGCCTTTGTTAAATGTACTCCACACTGAAATACAGAGGAGAGAGAGTCAGGGCTGTAAGGGATTTCTCTAAGGTACTCAGGAACAAAACACTTGAATGTGCATCCGTACAGCAGCAAGCTTTGTTATTCATTTTAGTTGCTGTAAAATGGGCATGGAAATTGTTCCACTGCTGACTGAAAGTAATTTTGTTAGATCAGTCACTACATGCAATTTTGAAACTCCTTTCCTTAGACAATAAAATAAAGGTACCTGAAAAGTCACACGATAAGAAAGAAGATTATATTCTAGGGAAAGAAAAAAAAAATTAATGAGAAGGAGAAGCCCAGTCTCTTTAGCTTTTTTTAAGATTTGAAATTTCACCTGCAACAAGTTTAGTTTTGAACACAGAAATGAAATACCATTCTAAGTTAGGTACCCAGCTTGCACAGAAAGTTCAGCTGTCCAATGAAACAGTTCTGCCACATTTATATTAGCATTTTAGTTCAGATCAGGATTACTCTTTTAAAGCGCATTCCTTGCTTGTCCTCACTTAGTGTGCTTTGGTTCACTTTGCAGTGTGGGCTCAGAAACTGGATTCCTTTCAGTGGAAGCTGCGTAGGAAGATGCACTTCAGGATCACACCCATTGCATTCCCAGCATCGCTGGGCATTGGCGCTCAGGACCAGGGGAGAGCTCTGAAATCCGTATGCTGCAGATGTCACGTTCTCAGCACCAACTGGTTTGCTTTGCAGATCTTCCCCTCTGGGTCCATGCTTCTAGCTATTGTACACATAGTCCCTTCTTTACTCAATGGGGACAGGTGGCAGTGGAAGCCAAAAGGAGATCCCTGTCTGCCTAAGCAGAGCCACCACAACCAGGCTGGCAAGATTTCTCCTAGGAGGTTTTCAGAGCCACCCTCTCCACTGTTTAGATAAGGAATATAATTGTTCATTTCAGGAGATAAATCAATACCTAAAGTTTGGGTGCAAGTTGTAACGAAGTAGAGTTCAGCTTCCTTACTGACTGAGCGCTGGCAGCCCTGCTTTTGAAGTCTCTTTAATCAATTGATTATTTTGAGCAGACATGTAGATTGATCATTTTCTTAAAAATATTAATATGTTGATTTGCCCTCTAACTTTTCTTCTACATGTAAAACAGATCAATACTACTACTGAGATTCTTCTCCTTTCTAAATGAAAAAGTTGCAAACTAGAACTTCCTTTAGCATGTATCGATGGTCATAAAATAAATCCCTTTCCAAAGGGTTTCAGATCTGACTTTTGATTTATACCTATGATTTATCCAAAAAGTTTTAACTATGTTGCATTTTTAAAGTTGTCCTCAGATACTCTCTATTTCTGCAGTGTCCTACTTCACTCTCTTTTTTAGATATACATATCAATATTTTATAGAAAACAGATGGTTTGGTAAAATTGCTATCCACTAAAAAGGCAGAAGATGAAACAGAATGGATCATATTATTCCCTAACTTATGCTCATAAAATAATTCTACTAACATCAAAGTGGGCATTAGCCGTAGGACTGACCTCTGTATTGAAGTGAGTTACCTAGACACAGCACAAACCAGAATTGTTGTTCTAGGATGATAACTGTACTTAACCAGGGAAGCCTTGCAAGAAGAAAACAGTGCCCAGCCAAATGGTGTTTATACATGATTAAGGAGAATAAATAGGCATTTAAAGGGACATTACCTTTCTCTTACTCAGCCTGTTCATCAAAAGATGGTGACCTTTTATTCTGTATATTGAAAAGTCCTTCAAGATGGTGAATCTTAGGAGTGCAGATCTTGTTGCCCCTACTTCTGTTGGAGAATGATGGGGTCTTCCAGGCAAACTTTTAAGTTCCTGGCATTTCAAGGTAATAATTGATTAAACATCAGTTTCTTTTTATTAACTGTAAGCGTATCTCTTTGTTGGTCTTAATTTGTGGAGCTACCCCAGGGTGATTTAATCCCTCTTTTCCCTGTACAATATTAACTTGTTCCTCTAAAGGCCTTGGGAAGTTTGATAATGCACTGTCGGAGAGGTGCCTCTGAAAGCAGGGCATATAACAAGAAATCTTCACTGTAATAAATTAAGTCAGTATTTATTCCATGGTCAACTCAAAAGTTACTTAAATTTGAATTTTCTATCAACTGGCTCTGCAGAAGACCATCAGAAACACGAGCTGATTCAAGGAAAGGATGACCATTGTTCTTTTAAAGAAAAAATCTTACCACGTCCTTATTTCAGCGCAGAGACAAATCAAAACAGTCTTTTCAAATAGAGTATTTTGAGTATTTGAGTATAAAATTAGAAATTGAACAAACTTTTTTAATCCTTTTAAACTTTCGGGTGAAACAAGTTTTTTTGTTTTTGTGGGTTTTTTATACTGAAGTTGGTTTTCTCTTCTATGCTACAATTGTAAATCCTCTGAAAATCAGGGAAATAATATTATGTTTTCTGAGCTATCTATTGAGCTGGCAGCATGTACATTGACAATACTTTTTGTCCATTCGTTCAATATATCTCAGGACCCCTTTTGGATTTTTAAAGTATATATGGTAGCTATTTCAGATTTTGATTCAGACATGCTGCTGACAATTTACGACAGTACCGACTGTACACATATTAAACAGCTGAGACCACAGTTTAATTTGGCTGCAAGTCTTATGAAGAAGCATTTATCCAACTCAAGATTCTAACCTTTAAAATAGGTGGTTATATGTTATTACGTTCATATGTTATTTCATAATTAAAACAAATATTTTCTTATAAAAAAGTAACCTGCAAGCACTCAAAATTTCCTTTTTAAATGCAAAAAAAAATTGTAGTGCTTGCAATGTTTTGAATCTATGATTCATTTCATGCTGATTATTTGAATGCATTACACTAGTATTTCTCTGACTTTTACAAGCTAGGAGTGCATAAAACTTTTAAAGACAGGGCAATTTCTCTGCAGAATATGGATTTTTTTGTCATTAAAAAATGCTTTACAAGCTCTCTCAGGCCACCACTGCTGGAAAAAAGTCCTGTTGTTAATCTTAGTGTCAATGCCAACGTATTTAGAGACTTACAACATTGACCTCTGGGAAGGAGATTGTAAATGCTGATATATATTGGATGATGCGATGGGAATTGGTGACGTGTGTGTATGTACAATGCTAGTGTTGGAAACTTATTTTAGTTGGACTGTAGGAAAATAAATAGGGAGAAATTCTGCTGCTTCCCCTTATAATTTAAATTGAGGTCTAAAGTAAATGTTGTCTTATGATTAAGGTTGTTGAAATATAAATGGAGTAGTCAGTCCTCTATGAAAAACAGGCTAGTTTGGAAAAAAGCTGGTCTATCCAGCCAAAGGAATCTGCCTGCACCAGAGATACTTTTCTGTCTTTAAAATGATGCTGTTTGAAGCATACCCTTATTTGAACTGCTTGGCTCTCTACTTCCTCCCTGTGTACTCGCTCATAAGCAAAAATAGTAATTTCTATAAGCATGCAATCATGTTTTTCTACCGAAATATTTGCATGCAAATGGTTTTGACTCACTTTGAAAAACACTTTAAAAAGGTCTTTTTTAATGAAAAGGAGCTAGCAAGGACTTCTTAGAATCAGCACTTTATGAAAAGGACAGGCCAACTTTACTTGAAGAAGTCATAGTGAATTAACAGCATCACTTGGCTTGGCATAGAGGATTTCTTATCAAGTCTCAAAATGACAAGTAGCATAATGGGAGAACACCAAGAACGCAAAAGAGACAAGATTTGAACTAATAACAGAAACAAATGATAAAGGAGGTGAAACAAAGGGCTGTTCCGCATAGCTGGAGAGGAAAAGATCATGGAATAATTTTGGGAACACTGTCTGAAAAGAGATTACTAACACTGTGCATGCAGCAAGTGAGCAGTTATAGCTTGAACGGAACTTGCTAAGGTCTGAGAACAAGAAAAACAATTCTGAAGAGGGATTTGGTGGGAGTTACTTTTGACTGTGAGAAGCAGTAAAGCAAGAACAGAAAAACAAAGTTTTCAGGTGTGAGTGCTCTAACCTGCGGTACATTTACACCACAAAACAGCAGCTGCAACTGCAGATAAACTCTCAGAATGAAGTCTGCCTCTGCTAAAACAAATAGCTAAACTCCTGTTGATTTCAAGAAAGCCAGTGTTTCTATTTTTATTTATTTTGTGATCCTAGGTTTTATGACAGACAATCTAAGATAACTTGTAAAATATGAAAAAAAAGAGTATCCCAAAATGTTCTGTATCTAGAAGCCCCTGCTTGTGTTACAAGATTATATTCCAAGTCAAAATAATGAAATAATGTATTATTACTTTGTTTATCTTGAGGTTTAATTATCATAAGCCATTTAAAAATCCTTTCACTACAAATGTTAAGTAACATAACAGTGTGCATAAGAGCAAAAGAAGTAAAACCAAAGGTAAATAATGACACTGAGTACAGCTTTTTAATTACCTAGTCTTTTAAGCTGTCCTTTGTTTCTTTTAATAGAAAGTTAATAATAAAAACAAATCAAAAATATTTTAAAAAGTATTGCATCGAATACGTCTAAAATGTATTGCTGTTATAATTTCATTCCACAGTGTTTTTTCTATGATTTAACAAAAAAAAGCCAAACAAACATTTCAGGGGAAAGGATGAACACTCTATAGACTCATATATATTAAAGTAATGAGACTTTCAGATATTGCTTTCCAGACGTGGGCTTAAAAGTTTTTTGAAAATATTCTTTTTTAATGGCAAAACTGAAACAGAGAATTTCACTCTACCATTATTTTAAAAATTGTTTTTTGAAAATATTTTTTTCCCTATCTCTTAAATTACCAAGTAAAATATACACATTTCGAACGTCTCAGTCTACCCACTCAATTGATGTTGAAACTACCTGCCTAAATGATTAGCTACTTCACATTTCACTGAAAGATAACCATTACATTCAGAGGTGACTGATGCTAATGATAGTTGAAGACAAGACAACAAATTTTATTTTAATAGTATCTAGGTAATTGGAAGTTAAATGTCCAATAAATGTCATACTAAACCTTTATGTAAGGAAAAAGTATATTTTATTTGAGGAAATAACTCACATTCTAATGTCAGTGTGGTTGGCTACCTCAGATAACTCTTCTCTTAATTTTTCCTTGCAGATGTCACATTAAATGGCAGATGAAATATGAGCATCTTAAAAAATGTTCTCAGATTCTTTACTCATTGTTACATAGCTTGTTTTCCTACAGGAACACCTGAATTAATTTGGACCCAAACCCCAAATTTTCCTTCTATGTAAATGCTCTAACTTTACAGTAAAGCCAGTCTTTTGACCTTGGCAAAGCTTTAAAAACAATACATTAACTTCAGCTGGGGAATGGAGAAAAGCATTAATGTTTCTTTCATCGGCTGTAAATCAGTTATGTTTTCCTAGAGCACTTTACTTCTGCACCAAAAAAAAAAAAAAAGAAATAATGTTGCCTATATTAGAAAGAAAACCAAGTGCTTTAGAGATACAGTAAAAATGATGAACTAAAATAACAAAGACCAAGATCTGCAAAAGGAACTGACATATGAATTTCATAATGTGAGATTTATAACTCTTTATTTAGTGCCTTTCCTCACTTCTCAGCCCAGATCCTGTCTAAAGTGTTTAAATTCATACTGACAATCACAGTGTGGCCTTTAAATGTGTATAAAGACACTGGCAAATAAGCAAATAAAAAAAAAATCCTGTTCAACTTACACAGGAATACGAAAAAATAATGTCTTTTGTTCCTGGTGCCTATAAAAATGAAGGTCACATAGTTTTGCTTAGAGGGAGATCTAGGGCAACCTCACAGGTCTGATGTGGGTAGACCCAAGGTCCCTCTGCCAGAAGTACAAAACGAAGGCAGGATACACCAGCTCCATCCAGCGCTGCGTTAACACAGACATGCAGCTCCCAGATGGGTGAGCACTCCGGTCAATCTGCACCGCTCATGGGAGGTGTGCCTACAGGTGTCCTTCTGTTACAGAATCACAGAATCACAGAATGTTAGGGATTGGAAGGGACCTTGAAAGATCATCTAGTCCAATCCCCCTGCTGGAGCAGGAACACCTAGATCAGATCCCACAGGAAATCATCCAGGCGGGCTTTGAATGTCTCCAGAGAAGGAGACTCCACCACCTCTCTGGGCAGCCTGTTCCAGGGCTCTGTCACCCTCACTGGAAAGAAGTTTTTT